>CM042009.1:45578044-45785544 GCA_023525715.1 Cichorium intybus
CTCATCAATGTTGTAGCATCGTTTTTGTTTTTTCCAATAAATCATGTATCATATTTACCTTCTAATTAACCTTTGTAGCATTCTATGTGCCTCATATGGTACTTCTCGCAGTTCGTCCCGGTATCTGTATTTTTCCAAACCATTCTCATGTGACTACCTTAATTTGCCCATAAAGAAGAATGTTGTGGATGATTATGATTAATCAAATAGGTAAAAAGAACTTTTTTACAAATCATTTAAAATCATAAAACACATAATACTATATACATTTTTATTCAAATTATTCATGCATACCCGTTGATGAGGTGTTTTCCCATATATAGAATCAACAATTCATTTACGTTTCACATTATCAATGATAACGTATGTACCCATTCCCAAGTCAAAGCGTAATAAGTAATATTTCTCATTCTCAATGATTTGGAAAAAAAAACTACCACATGTGAACATATTAGTATATACATGGACTTTTTTCCTAGAATAAATGTAACAATTGATAAACTGAATTACCAAGCCAATATCGCTTAAATTTGGTCTCATTTGCAAATTTCTAATGTACAGTTACATCGTTGTTGTAAGTTCATTTAGTCTATTAAATTCCAATTCCTTTTCATCAAAGAGTAACTCTGACTGCTATACATAATTCACAAAGATACAAACAAATTAATAAATTAACATATAATAATATTTAGATATCAATAGTACTTATCATTACCATCATGTGCGTATTAATGAAAACTCTTGTTGGTGCTCCAGATGATTTCAATTATTCTAGCTTATTTAAGAATATATCCTAACAATCTATAATGAACCAATGGACAAACATCTTCTCTTATAAGTCAAACGTATATCCTTGTGTTAGTCGTTCTCCTTCATCCAGCTCCCATATAACATCTCTGGTGAATCTTGATAATTTCAATATATTATGTTAAATTAACATTGAGATTTTACTTTTTCAATAATGTTTGTTGCTCTTTGCATAAATGGTGAGCATAAAGTTCTTGAAACTTTCACTTTCCCTTTTTCCTTTTACAGCAAGTACATCTTCTTTATCTACTTTGTTTAGATCTTCTAACAATTTTCTTGGTTCTTTCAAACTTACACTCAAAGCATCAAAATTTGAGTTTCTTTTTAAATTTGATTATCCTTCCATCTCTACAACCACTGTATCATTTTTGTTTTGTCGCGTTATCCATTAGTTCAACCACTTTGTCTAATACGCTAGTACATCGAAGAACTATGTGCTTAGCAAATAATTTGTGTTCTCCCATCCTTGATTTCTATTAAACAATGGTGTTGTATATCCTCTACCACTTGTTTACCTTTTCTTTGTTGAACTACATCTTCTACGGGTTAGAAACTTCAATCTGGTGAAATATGACCAATATGTTCTACTTGATGAACAATAACAAATTCCTTTCCTTTTGACTATTGATCTTCGTGAATGTATTCATATGTTTCTGTTTCCTCATTGTTATCATTTCCATCATTTCCTTCCATTTTTTCTTCTTTAAATAAACATCTTATATTCATTACCCATTCTTTTAATGTCTCACTTTCTAGATATTTTTAAGCCTACGTTCCAATGCTTTTTCAATATTCTCCTTCTCTGTCAATATTATTTTGTATGCTAGATTCACTATTGCAATATATGCTTGTAATGTAACCACAAATTCAGTAACTTGTATCTTTTTGTTTTTTTGTCAATCAACAATGTATGAATATTGTCAAATGTTCTTTAAGAATACGCAATACAATACAAACTATATCAGATATAGTAAATTGTGTTTATAATTTGTAAGTTCTATTTGATTATGATAATCTTATGACCTCCTCATCCACGAAGTCTGTTTGGACCTCATCCATTTCCATATGACTTTCACCATTTTCATCTACATCTTCTTCTTCCCTTCTTACAAATTATCCATTTCCAAGTAAATTTTGTATGAAATGTGTCATTTTCCTCAATTTTGTAGCATTTGTTATGTGTATGTTAAACATATAAACCAATTGCACAAATAATAATAACTATGTTAAATGAGTATATTTTAAATTTTGAATTTTCTTAATTAATGTACTAACCAACAGAACAGTGATGGGTCCAGAATAATAACACATCTTGTCATCTCTTTTCCAAATATCTTTTTTGTCATCTAGCTATGTTTTGTATTTACACCATTCAATACCATAAAATTATTCTAAAGTAACTGATTTCTTAACGGCCCTAATTTGGCTATTTCCTATTAGCTTTGACTTTACAAATGTGTTGATAAACAAAATGAGAAAGTTAAGCCCGAATAACTCAATGTATATATTTGTGTCTTTGATAAGATTCAAGTAAGTTGTATTTGAGTATGTTTTTTGTTAGGATATTGAGCTTTCCATTCTTTTAATAAAGGGTTGTTAGGCTCGCATGATGGTAACTCGTTTAAGTCTGCCACTTCCTTTGGTATTCCCATCACTTCATAATAAATTCTCTCATTTTTATTTCGATTGCTCCGTCCTCTAAAACTAGGTTATTGGACGATGGATCGTAATGATTGTTTAATTGGCTTATATTACCGAGTTGATATGCTATATCTTAATATATAGAAATTCAGTTTAAGCTTTAATGATAAACACTTAAAATAACAAAAACGTCATAAGAATTCAAATTTGTTGTTAAATAACATGTCTGAATCAATTCATAAATATTCAAGGTTGGATCTTTATTGAAAATTGAGCAAAAAGGAAAGTTGAAAGGTAATAAACAAAAGGGAAACTATTATTGTAAGTGTATCACACATTGGTGCGATATGGTCTTATAAGTGGGTATATATGTTGGAGTATCCCCTCTCTCCACAAGGTCTGTTTTAGAGAGACACTCTTGGGCTCCACATATATCTTACATGGTATCAGAGCCAGTGTCCCGCACCTCTGTAACCTCATCGAGCCTACGTCTCTGAGGGGGAGTGCTAGTGTATCCTACATTGGTGTGACACGGTCTTATAAGTGGGTATATATGTTGGAGTATCCCTTCTCTCCACAAGGGCTCTTTTGGATAGACACTCTTGGGCTCCACATATATTTACATGTTAGTGTATCTCAAAATGGTGCGGCACGGTCTTATAATTCGGTATATATGTTGGAGTCTCCCCTCTCTCCATAAGGCTCCTTTGGAGAGACACTCTTGGGCTCCACATATGTTTACATGGTATCAGAGCCGGCGTCTCACACCCTTGTAACCTCATCAAGCCTACATCTCTGAGGGAAAGTATTAGTGCATCTCACATTGGTGCGACACGGTCTTATAATTATGTATATATGCTGGAGTCTTCGCTCTCTCCACAAGGGCTCCTTTGGACTTTGGAGAGACACTCACGGTCTTATAATTTTGTATATATGCTAGAGTCTCCCCTCTCTCCACAAGGGCTCCTTTGGAGAGACACTCTTAGGCTTCACATATGTTTACAATTATAAAATCAATTACATTTTTAGCATTTTATTTTATATTTTTTTCATAAAAGTCATTCATATTAATAAAAACTTTCTAGAAAAATCATTCATATTAAGAAAACATTTCATAAAAACATTTTTTACCTATCATATTTTCCCAAGCATACATGGACTAACCTTATTGATCAACCTAATGACAAATATATGTCTATATAAATAAAAAGTGGTGTACTAATTAGGTTTTTTCTTCTTCTTTCACTAATTGATCAACCTTTTTCCTATCATGAGCTCTCTTTATCAATTTCAAGCACACTATTTGGGAATCAGTGTCATTAGGTTTGTTTTTTCAACATATTTGTTTGTTTTATTTTTATATTTTTTACTTTTTTCAAATATAATGTATTTTGAATTTGTTATTATAATTAAAAGAAAAAATTATCAAGTAACTGAAAATGTTTTGCCTTAACTAGTGGTAGATAACAAATCAAAAATTCAAATCAATGAAGTAAACGGTAGCTGATTTCCCTAAAACATGTTACTTGAATAACATCGTTTATAATATATATATATATATATATATATATATATATATATATATATATATATATATATATATATATATATATATATATATATATATATATATATATATATATATATATATATATATATATATATATATATATAGGTTATAATAAGAATGACAATTATTGTGTTACCTTGTAACCAAATCCTGGCCATCAGATTTCATTCTCGTAACAATGAAAAAAACACATTCTTGACAGAATAAGTTCTTAACAGAATGAGTTCTTACCATTCTTAAAAGAATGAACTAAATTTTGTACATTCTTAAAAGAATGTGTTTTAAATGAGTGGTCCAGATTGAGTTTCAAGGTTACACAATACTTGTATGGATATATTTGATCCTAGCCATATATATATATATATATATATATATATATATATATATAGGGGTGGGTTCAACATAGAACCATTTTTATGCATAGAACCATAGAACCATCTCCTTGACCGTTAGATCAAATTAAGGTGATAATGGTATGATGGTAAATTGCACTTATATGTTCATTGATGAACATATACATATGTTCATTGATGAACATATATGTATGTTCATAAGTGAACATTGCAGAAGTTTCCTAAATTACAAACATGATCAAATCCCATGAACATATACGTATGTTCATAAGTGAACATTGCAGAAGTTTCTTAAATTACACATGTTCATAAATGAACATTGATGAATATTTAAACAAAAAATCAAATGTTCATTATTGAACATTGATTAACATGTATACATTTATACAAAAAATCAAACATATCAAATGTTCATAAATGAACATCCGTTTTTCTCTGTCTCTCTGCCCCTCTGCATCGATCTATCTCTCTTTTTCTTCTTTGATCCCTCTGCATCGATCTCTCTATTTCTTTCTTTCGTTCTCGATCTCGATCTATCTCTCTTTTTCTTCTTTAACCTGTTTGTAGTTAATTTAACAACTGAATAATTGAAAAAACTAGGAAAATATGTTTGTAAGATTGTTGAGGTTGACTTCATCCTTTACATGTTCACTAATGAACATATGTTCACTAATGAACATATGTTCACTAATGAACATATATAAGCACACGAAGACCAATGCAGCAGGAAAACACTTAGTTAATTGAAAGTATGTTCACTAATGAACATATATGAACACACAATTACCAATGAAGCAGGAAATCAATCGATTGAATGTGAATGATTGAAAACAACCAGAAATTCGACTCAAACACATTCACTCAAACATATTCAAATCAGAGTTCAATGTTATTAAGCGAAATTTGCAATTCAAATTAAATGTTAACTGAAATCAATTACATACCTGATGATAAACCATAAATGGAAGCAGAAATAGGTTACGGTCCTAGATCTGATTGCAGGTTACAATCGATTATGAGTTTTCAATCCTAGAACTGATGATGACGAGTTTCAAATCAGAGTTCAATGTTATGATACTAGATCTGATTGCACAGGTTACGTTGTGGCTTTTCCTTCTTCGATTCTCATCTGTTCTTCACGAGATCTCACGTGATGATCGCTTTTGGTGGAGATTGAAATGGCGATCAGATGATCTCACGTGATGATCGCTTTTGGTGGAGAATGAAAATGGCGATCAGATGTGTATTGAATATATATAATCCCCATTCTACCCTTGCTATTATGTAATTCCCTAAACTAGTGTGCATAATCTTATTGTGCACCCTTTTAATCATATCCATTGATTAATTGATCCAATGGCTTAAAATGGGGTTCTATGGTTCTATATATATATATATATATATATATATATATATATATATATATATATATATATATATATATATATATATATATATATATATATATATATATATATATATATATATATATATATATATATATATATATATATATATATATATAATATCAACAGCACCATCAACATATCCTAGAACTCATAACAATGACGCAAGGGAGAGGTATATGTAGGTAGTTATGCCTCCACCTATGTGTAGAGCATTCACTTCCACAGAATCTGGGATGACTTGCATAAGAAAAAAATGCTATAAACTTTTAGCATTTTCTAATCACCCTTACAAATTGTAGCAAGATATAACAGATAATAGATGAATCATATAGAATTTTATTCGCTAAATTTATAAAAGTTATGTATGTTAATATGGAAAAGGTTGAATAAATTTGGCATACTGACAATTGAAAAAACATGTTTCAAATTTAATATATAGCATCAACTTATTATATATCTTACAAGGGTCGTTCAAAAAATTTTGATATTTAATTATTCATAAAATAAAGTATGTACTAAAATATAAATAATAATAATCATAACTTTTAAAGCTACATTACATTTTTCTTAAAATTTCTGTAAATATTAAGATGTTAATTCAGATCTTTGAAAATTATGACTATATAAGTTCATCGGCAATTATAAATAATAATTATATTGGAATATCTAGAACTGTTGGGGTGTCAATTTAAGTCTCTTTATGGTCCAAAGAAAATAATAAACAATATTACCATTCATCTATTGTTTCAAAATATATTAACATGTTTTAAAATTCTTAAATAATGAAACAAGAGCTAGTCCAGTTGACCGCAAAAATGATAGGATACCTGATGCAGGCCAATTTGAGTCTAAGAACCGTCCACAAATTCCTATCTATTATATTTGGTGTAATAAACAATTGCACATTAAGTTTAGAATTGTATTATTTATTTTACATCAAGATATCAAACAAGATTTTATACATAAATTATTGAATATAAAATAAGAAAATTTATAATTATTTGCATAAGATACATAATCATAAATTATTTATCAAATTTTAAACAAATACAACATTGAATAGTATTTGAAACCTTTACTACCTATGCAAATTTACCAATTTTATTTTATTAAAACCCAACCTTATCTTATAAATCCTTATATTCACATTCATAAACCGACCTTTTTCCCTATATCAATCAAGTCCCAACAAACGTTAGTTGTCCGTCCAAATTAAATGGAACAATTTTGACAAATTCCAAAAATAATTCATTAATTGCTACGAATCACAAGTTGGATTCTGTCAACATAAAATCTAACCGTATCTATCAAATATAACTTCCAAGATTTCCTTTGAATTGCATTACCAAAACAAATAAACATCCAATTTCAATCAAACTTGACAAGGTCTAGAAAGATTTTCATTTTCATTTTGCCACTAGGTTTTAAATTTTAATCGTGTCTCATTGGGTGGTCAAAGTCAAACAAACAAAAGATTAACCATGAAGACACAAGAAAAGTCAAACTCCCCACAATTACTCCATTTCTTTCTTTCTTTTTTCATCTGTCCCCTTCTTGATATTATATGTCCACATTGTGGTCCAAAAATATTAAAAACAAAAGTGTGGTTCACTTCATGGTGTATGTATGATATATCATTACATCATAATCCACATCATGTTGCAGGTCAACTCTCAACAACTAATAGATGATCTAACTGTAGATATGGTCGTAGATTTTCTGCAATCAAATTATGATGCATGCAATTAATAGTAAATGTGGAATTTAATATTTGTGATTATAAAAATAGGAGTAAATACAAGAATCCAAACTTCATTTACTACTACATGAAAGCTTTTAATTGTTTTGCATGGCTGAATGAATGCTTCCATTTTTGTCTATTGTAATTGACTCATCAACTTTAATGCATTAAAAACAGAATCTAGCTTTTTACAAATCAAATCTTTTTTTTTTACATTAAATTTCGGAAAATCCAAAGGAAATGTCGTACCTGCCCTCCAAAATTCACACAGCTGGGACCTTTTTCCCATCTTCAATAAAGAAAATTGCAGTTTCAGGAACCTGCACATAAATATTTTATTTCTTTTAAAATAGAAACTTTTTTACAAATTTACCCTTATGTATGAATTTTAAGAAAAAGAAATTATTAAGTTGATTACATCAGGCCATGTATGTGTGATGAAGTCCACGATGTCATATGCTATGTCTCCTTGTACATCAATTTGCTCTTTTTCAGTTGGCCCCTGTTTTTTCACAAAGTTTAGAATTATTTATAAATGATTTTTGTAATATTGTAAAATTGTAAAAGTATCCAGCCATTAGAAAATTTTGGTGTACCTTAACAACAGAAGCGCCAGTAGCAAACTTCTTTCCAAGCTTTTTTGAAGCATCACTTAGTTTAATGGCTAAGAATGCATTATAAGAATATAATTTTTAAAAAAAAAATAAAAATGAAACAATTGTGGGGTTATACCTACCAAAAAGTTCAAGGCCTTTTATGGTGGTGATGGACTTTCGTTTGTTGCGTGTTACCTTCTCAATTATAACTTCTTGTCTTTCCTATACAACAAATTCATTTAATTCAAAAGGAATTTCTACAATTTATAAAAATAAGTATGTAAAGTTGATAAAAGAATTTTATTCCAATTCATACCTTCTTTTTTACCTTGCCACCTGGAAGTTTCTTTACTGGTTCCTGTTTTGGTGCTGAAGAGCCTGCAATAAAGGTTTAAAATCTAAGCATCAAGAAATTTGTTTTAAAAGATTGATGTCTGGATAAATGATGTTTATAAAAATATTTTTAGAAAGAACAGAAAACTTAGGGAAATGAAAGGAAAAAATAGATAAGTGGAAATTTGTAAAAAGTTAGGACTTAATGGGGAAAGCCTCATTTTCCTGACTTTCTCTGTTAAGCTTTTTTTCTGACTTAATGGGTACATGACTTAATCCAGACAGCTATATGTGGTTCTTTATTTTTTACTTAAAATTCATTCAACCTGTCTTGATGGATTTACCCATTCAGTAGTCATCACCCTCTAAATTGTTTATTTGATTAGGTCTTTAATTAGGTTTTGATTTTGATTTTGCTGATTGGATTTTGTATCACTTGATTTTTATTAGGTTTAGGTTTTGATTAAGTTCATGATTCAGATTTTGATTAGATTCATGAATCTAATTTTGGTTAGGTTCATGTACCTGAAATTTGATACCCCACTACCGTTAATGGAACTTCTTGAGAATTTGATTAGGTTTAGATGATTGATATGGATTTGATGTCAAACAAACAAAAGGGTAAATGTCATTCGCTTGTATTCAGACAATACAATCAAAAAGAGAGAGACTTTATGTATATAACACTTAATCTAGACAGACATCATTACCCATCTACTCACTTCACCCATACAGAACTTAATGGAAAGGAAAAAAAAAAAAAAAAACATCCCCTATGATATGTCCTCATTAGCTTTATTTGGCTTTTTGGCATTGGTATTAGTGCACATCTGTAATCACCATTCAGTTCTCATTAGTAATAAAGATCTCCTCTTGTGTAGACATACACTATACACTGTTACACTATTATTGAACCAAGTCAAATCATTTTGTCGTCGTGGTTGACTTTTATTGGCGTTCTTATTGGATTCTTAGTTATCCAAGTTTTATCATTTGCAATCACTGTTGGTTGTTCACTTTGCGTTCGTCTTTCGTCATAAATCCCAACATCATATACCACTAAATTGGCTTCCAACTTCATTTTCCTTAAGTATAATCATAGTTGTTAAACTCGTACGAGTCAAATAAACCCAAAAAGAGGCAACTCGTAGGATAGACTTGTTTTTGTGACTTACTCGGTCAATTTTTGAGAGTCATGGCGTGACTCTGTATTAGTCGATTTGACTCGTAACTCGGACGGGGTCATATGACCCATGGGTAATTACATGATCCAACATGTAATAGGCCGATCCACTTGTTAATAACCCTGAGAAAGTACCTAGTCTAACACGGGTTAAAACTAAACACCATTAACTCTATAAAAACCAAAAGAGTATATCTAATTTTTTACAGCTTTCAAACCATTAAAAACAAAATCTCTAAAACCTTATTTGACATCCTCTGCTGCTTCTTACTCCGTATGTCGGTTGCTCCACCTTGCTCCGTATCAGAATTATTCAGATGGTAATTTTTACCTCTCTTCTCTCGATCTTAGTGTCTCTCTTACAGTCTCACCAGATCCAGATTGTTTAATTCAAATAGAGATGGTAATGTGAATAAATTAAAGTCTTTCCTTTATTTGTCAAACTCTAATGCTAATAGTCTTTAGCCTAGGATTCTTTAAAAGCAAAACGCCAAAACCTATAAAAAAAATTAGCCACACCCCTCCTGTATGCTTCATGCATTTATCCCCAGTTCCCCATATGATATCTTACTATAAAAATAATATATATACTATCAAGATGATAATATTATCATTATTTTTATTATATAATATTAGTAGTAAAATAACTATAGCAATCTTTAAAAACTATAAGATTTTTAATATAAGTAAGCATATACGTACGTACGTACGTACATACATACATACATATATATGTGTGTACGTATGTCATGACTCTTACGAGTCAAGTCACGAGTTGAAATTTTACAATTTTGAGTCATGAGTCGACAACTATAGGTATAATTACCCGAAACACCCTTTTCTTTCGGAAGCTTTAACAAGAACGGTTTTCTCATATACTTTGAGCAAGCAATACTCTCTCATTTCTAAACTTGACCACTTGTGCTTCCAATAGTATGTTACAAATTAGAGTGATCATTTTAATTTTCATTACGATTGGTCTACTCCACCTGCATATTTGTCGACTCGTGACTCGAAAATGTAAATTTCAACTCATGACTCAACTCGTAATAGTCATGACATATATATATATATATATATATATATATATATATATATATATATATATATATATATATATATATATATATATATATATATATATGTGTACTTATATAAAAAACTTTATAGTTTATAAAGCTTGTTGTATTTATTCTACTACTAATACTATACAATGAAAAATGATAATATTATCATCTTGATAATATAGATATTATTTTTATAATAAGATATCATATGGGGAAGTGGCGATAAATGGATAAAGCATACAGGAGAGGTGTTGCAAATTTTTAATATAGGTTTTGCTTTTCAAGAATCCTAGGCTACAAACTATTAGCATTAGAGTTTGACAAAGAAATGAAAGGCTATTAATTTATTCACAATACCATCTCTATTTGAATTAAACAATCCAGATCTGGTGAGACTTTAAGAGAGCCACTAAGAGCGAGAGAAAGAGAGATATAAAAATTACCTTTGATATGGAGCATGGTGGAGCAAACGACAGACGAAGAAAGAAGCAGCGGAGGAGGTCAAATAAAGTTTTAGAGTTTTTGTTTTTAATGGTCTAAAAGCTGTGAATAATTAGATTAACTCTTTTGGTTTTTATAGAGTTAATGGTGTTTAGTTTTGACCCATGTTGGACTCGGTTCTCAGAGTTAACCAGTGGATCGGCCTATTACATGTTGGATCATGCAATCACCCGTAGGTCACATGACCCATCCGAGTTACGGTCGAATAGACTCGTACCGAGTCACGCCATATTGACCGGGTCAGTCACAAAAACGAGTCTACCCTATGAGTCGCCTCTTTTTGGGTTTTATTTGACTTGACTCGTACGAGTTTAACAACTATGTCCACATGTACATTTGATCTAATATTTTGTCGTTTCAAGATCATGTGTGAATACCACCATACTGGTTAATACTTCGTCTTAAGGGAGTATTATTTATTTATTTTAGTGGATCTAAATCTCAAAAGAAGTCAAACGAGTGGATGTAAGACATGAGATAGTTACAACTTTAAATCCCAGTGGAATTTTTCCATCTCTTGTCTCTTTATATTTGTGAGCATTTGCATTATCATTATGCGTTTGGTTTATTATGTATTTATAAATAATACTACATTACCAAAAAAAATTTAAAAGTTCTATAGCCTATTCACCCCCCCCCCCCCCCTTCTTCTCGGTTCTTCCTACACTGCTACACAGAGGATATGTAAAAACTAAAAAGTTAACACTAATTTGAGGTTTGGTTGTATGATATAATATAGAAAGCAGAAAATCAAAATAGAACCACTTGTCTACAAGGAATTGGCTAATTGTTACAGGCTTACAGCATTCATGTAAATCTTTTTTGTCTACCATAGCCAATAGGCAATAGGAATAATCAACAAAATCTCTATTTAATGTCTTCTTTCTTAGGAAGTTATAGCTTATAGGCATGGGTATTCATCACTGGGTTATGTTTATAACATCGTAGGAACAACTTTTAAGTTTTGTTATAGTTATGCCCTAGTGTTTTAGATATCTTTCCTGTTTAAATATGGAAGTTTGAAATTAGACACCAAAGTAAATTATAAGAGCATAAAAACAATCTTTAGTTCCTGGACACACTTCAAAATTGTAGAAAATTAACTTCTCAATAAACCTAGCCTAATGATGCACATTAGAAGAACTTATATGTAGAATATAGACCACACATTATTGACAGAAATTACAAAAGCAACCAGGGAAACTAGCCTAAGAATATATGCTACAGTATATACGAATTAAAACACTAGCAATTCAAGAAGCTAAAAACTACAATATTACCTGAAGCAGAAGTGCCATCTATAATCGAAGATGTTTGGAGTTGATTCGAAACTTTATCTACTTCATTCGCATTTCCATCTGAACATTTTATAAAAACCCATATCAAGAATGGAAAAACATAATCAGAACATTCAGGGGTATCTAATTAGATAAAAGGGTGAAAAAATACCATTACTTTGAAGAAGATCAGGATAAATCCCGGCTGCATTTTGGATCAACCAGGGTTTGCATTTCTCAAAATCGGGTCCGAATTCACAATACTCAGCGGGTAACCCGCATACACCGCAGTATAAAACCTGAACCGGTTGGGGTTTTTCCGCCATAGCAAATCAGTTCTTTAAGCTGTCCGAGGATTTGCTGTTTCTAGTTTTGAGAGAGGGTTTTGATATAGTGAAAGAAAAGAGAATCGACGCAATTGCAGTAGCGGATTGTAATTGTTTGGTTTTATTATATATGTTTGGATACACTAAACCTATATTTATTATACTAAAATAACTCAAACATAATTTATATGGTTAATCAAACTTCTTTATTATATAACTAGGTTACATGAACTTATTTGTAAATGTTTATCTACTTTATATAAATTAAAATTTTATTTGTAAAAGTTTTCTAATTTTCTGAAATTATTTTATAAATTATTCATACATAAAATATTGCATTTGTTACTTTATTGATGACATCGTATTTCACATAAGAAACCTTTCATTTTGTTACGTTTTTTGTGTCCAACATTACGTATTTTATATAACGGCATACTATACGAGGTTAAACATGTGCTATTATATGAAAGAAATAGCTCTCACAAGTTTTGATTTGGGAGCATGAAATGAAGTCCTGTGGGCATAGTTTGTGATGCTTTTTTTATTTGTGTTTGAATATGAAATATATCAAGGCATTCTAATTGATGGAAAATTTAGGCTATCAGATCGTATTTCTCAAAAAAGTAATTTATTACAATTAAAGGTATCTTATAATGTTCGTTTTCCAAAATACATGATTCTTTCATCGTAGTTTTAAATAGGATAAAATTATCATTCTCTTATAGTCATAAGTGAATAGCTTGGAGCCATATATAGTTATAGAGGTTTACTTATTTCTCATAATCATGAACACTTGTTATAAGTTTCTTGTTTGTATTTCAGTTCATAATAAATTAGGTTATTAACTCGTGTGCTACACGGATGAGAAATTTAAATAAATTATATAATAAAAATGATTATGTTCAATTGTAAATTAGCAAACAATGTATATATTCAATAATGGTTAGATGTTGGTAAATGTAGGATCGTTATGTATAATTAATCTAAGATAATGGAATGAAAATTTAAGGAGTGTATTCTATTCATGACTAATAATAAAAAAAAAAAAAAAGATAATAAAGTTTCATCTTTACATGAATTCCCAGATGATGAAAGCCGAATAACATCAAGAAAATTTGACCAGTTGAAAGAATCCATGTTTAAAAAGATACGATCATTGTTTGGGCATTCTTTTATTAAATCACTTTCATTTAAAAATTCTGATTTCGTCTCTGATTCTTCATTCGTTTGTTTGAATCCAATAAGACCACTTCCTTCACAAAGTACGTTGCCATCATCAAATACCATGTTCCTAACTGACAACGACCATTTACTCATCCTACATTTATAAAACAGTAAGCATCCAAGTCTAACACCATAAAATAATAATCTACAAATTTTACAAATAGTACCTAGCTTTTTCCACAAAAAAAGTTAGAACCTCGGCTTCCAACATCATAATGTTCATCTGAATCCAATTCCCACAATACATGTTTACCTATTTGTGACTGATAGTGTCCTAAAGATCTGCTCAAACAATAAGTTGGTTCACAATCATGGAGTATGAATGCATAAATGTTGAAAAAAGTAGACTTACACATTAATGGCATCCTGCTTTTCACCGTCCATGTAAGCATTACCGTAGTAACGTTGTAGAGTTCTAAAGAATTCTTGTAACTGAGTTGCTGCTTTGCATTGACCTCTTCTTTGACAAAATATCTAAAAAAACACTTAATTATAATATATATGTAAACATGTATAAATGCAAAAGAGATTATTAATCCATCACCTTGTTATGGAATGCAGACCCGCCATATTATAGTGCTAAAGTGTCACCCATTTTTTCATAAACTTTCATTAAATTTTTTGCTAAATTGGAATCAAGCTGTTAAACGGATAACAATAAATTAAATTGGTGTCGTCCAAAGAGAACTCATTTACCACAAAAAATTGAAGAAAAGCAAGTATGAACTTTACCGAGTTCAGAGAAGAAAAGAAGGAACATGGCGACCAAATAAACGACGGCATTAGGAGATAATAAAAACGATAATGAAATTTTATATGGTACTTGCGTAATGTTATGCTAATTTTCTGGGATTTACCTTATTTTTGGATTTTTTTTTTTTTTTTGAATTTGAAATGTTTATCTAGATAGGATGATATACAGATTTATTTTAGGATAAGATAACATAACAATTATGGATTGTTAATCTCTTAGGCAGGAAAAAAATCTCTAGTAGCATAAGAATATGACACATGGCAAAAATAATATGTAGGAAAAAGCCATGTGGCAGTTTAAGGTTTGTTTTATTATAATATATAGATATAGATATAGATTGTTTCATCGAGGGAGACGGTGGTTTTGTGCTAATCCTATGGCGTTGTGGGTGAAGGTGATTGAAGTTGTTCATGGTTTGTATGTAGTGTTGTATTCAGGTTCAGGTTATTTGGTAGATTTTAGGGTTAGGAGTAAGATTATTGGTATAATTTAACTATTTGCATTGTACGAGTTTGGTGCATGAGTTAGTTATGTATTGGGTGTTGGGTAATGGTTCTGCTATTTCTTTCTAGGACGACACATGCTGTAGGACGGTCCCTTTCCGTATTTGGTTTCATGGTTTATATGCTCTTTTTGATAACATTCAAGGTGCGGGTAATTCCTTGTGATTTGGAGATGGTTGGCGCTTTCATTGGCGACATTTACCTAGAGGTGGAGCCGAGGATGAGCAATTTCAGACTCTTCTTTTGGTGCTAGAGGGGATACGATGTCCAGGGCAACCAGGACTCTTTGACACGCCTAGGTCGTCGTGCGGTCAAAAATAGTAAAATACCTCACTCACACTAGTACAGTGGTAGTCAGGGTCGATCCACAGGAGTTTCGTGGTCAAGACAAGACGATAGCTTACCAACTGCAGTGTCACGCTACAGCCGGAGGGACTAACTTCTACTTTCCCAAAAATAATCCAAAAACACAATTCCAAACCAATTCCAAAACAAAGCATAAACTAAATGAAACTTAAACTAAAACTTAACCTAGCTTGCTTACTGAAATCAGAAGTGAGATTCAGAATCAGAAACAACAAGATCAATCCAAAAAGCATTCAAACATTCAAATACCAAAATACCGAAAAACATCAATAAACATGGAATCAAATGATTACTTGCATAAACTTCAGATCTAGAGCATTCAAAACAGTAACAAATGAAATTCAGAAACTTTAACTTAATGCTAATGGTTGTCACACCCAAAAACACCAAGCTACAAGCTCAAAACAACTAAACTAAAACTAAAAGTAGAGTGAAAACATAAAAATACCACAATGGGCTGATGAAATATCGAAACTTGAGTCAAAGTCGCCGTAAGTCCACCTTAGGGTCTGATCTTCGCCTCTGGAATTCGACCTAACAGCCTCTATTTATAGTTGTGGAAAATTAGAACCCGCACCATGCATAGCTCAAAACCGCGGCGCGCGTAGTGTCTTATCCCCGTTTTCTCGCGATTTGAATTTCTTCACCGCCTCATCTTCTGACGTGGTGCGTTGTGCACACATGCCTACCCACGGCGCGCGTGTCCAGTCGACTGATTTTGACTTTATCTTCAAACTTCTTCATTTTGTACGCGTTTAACTCCTGTTTATAACTTTTCTTTGCAAACAAGCACTAACACAAAAAGTGAGAATACCAATGAATATATGATATAATTTCACCAAGAATATGGCTCAACAACGACTAAAATACTTGATATTACTAGGCGTTGTCAAACACCCCACACTTGTGCCTTGCTTGTCCCCAAGCAAGAGAGTTTTCAACAGATTTTAACAAAGACTCGAACAATTTTTGAATGTGTTTAATTTCAAAGCTTATTGTCCCAAGAGTTAGAGTGAAATAGTTTTTGAAAACATAACCAGAATATCCTTTGAAATTCATGACTTTCTGAAGAACCTTGATTACAAATTTTCTGTCCACAGTGAAGTGCACGTACTCATTCAGATTCTAAAGGCCATAAAAAGACTATCCATGACTTTTGATGTTGTCCGTGTAGCGAGCTTTCAGAAATACCATCCCAGACCAGACGATCTTAGGTGGCAAGGTGCATAAGTCTCACCCATTTTAGACTTACCGGCTCGAACAACAAAAGCCACTGATTGACAGTCCCTTCCTAAATTCCAATCCTAAAATACTCCAATCTTCTAACTCCTAAAACTCAACTTATTTGATAAACTCATAGCATGATAACAACTAAATAGTATCTCTTTAAAAATACTAATGATATAACATTCACAAACTATTCGTTTCAAAATTACAATCTATTAAAAAAATTTAAAAAGTTGCTAAATTTTTTTGAAAATGACTCTTTTCCCGCAAAAATTTCAAAAATACTCTTTCGACCTCCCACACCCCATACTTAAAACCGTACAACGTCCCCATTGTACAAAATTATTTCAAAACTAGCGAGAAAGAGTTACCCCTTAGACGGTAGATTGCTTGATGGTACTCGATTATTACAGGTACAAAAAACACGAACTGCTTATGCTTCAGATCCAGATTTCCAGGAGTTGTGGCGCAATAGTAAAACACGTCGGTGATCATGGCAAGTGGAGGGGGCACAGTGACCCCACACTTTCCTGAAACAACTCCTCCATAGATTCCATTTGGTACTTCACATGCACACTCACCAACACATTAAATGCAAACAAGCAAACAACTAAAATATGAAATTTGTGTGTTGCGGATGACCGCGGCGCGTGATGGAATTGTGCGTGTCGCGGTAATTATGAGATGTCTAAAGTACCGTCTTGTTGGAAATGACCGCGACGTGTACCACAAGGGCGTCGCGACGCGATAATTTCAGAAATTTGAACCATATTCAAACACTCGTAAAAGTTATCCAGCACATAATTACCTAAATTTGTTACTCTTTTATTAATGCCCGAGGGCTTATTTACAACCTAAAACATATAATCCTAAGAATTACCAACTAAATGTTCAAAATTCAACCAAACCTAAAAATTTGAAACAAAATGAACCAACTAAACAAAATAATTACATTATACCCTTTAATTGTAGGCAGTGTCGTCATCCTCATTCTCGTATTCTTCTTCCATCGGCTCTTCCTCTTCTTCCTTAATTAAGGGTGGTTGAGACCTTGGATGGACGTTTTTGAACCATTGAGAAAATTCACAATGCACTCAAAAAGCCATAGAAGCTAAGTCTGAGTATTCTATGTCCTCCGATCGATGTCCCTCATTGTCATTGCTTGAACGGTATGCTCCAACTTGTGACTATGCAAGGCCCGCTGAACTGCTTTCACCTCGTCGACGAGGAATCTTGATTCCATAGTTGCGGGGAGAGGCTCCGGGGCAAGCTGACTGTTGTTCGCGGTCGTTTTCTGGATGTAGATGGCTCGGTACGTAAGACGGGAAATGGTGATCGCTCGACTGATGTAACCCCGTCATCAATGTAGATAACATCCCGTGAAACAGTGGTTGGTGGACTGAAGGCGACCGGAGGAATAACCGTCAACTCACGAGTGTTGTGTTCGGACAATAGCCCGTAAGAATGTGCCAACCGTGTCACAAAGTGCCCACCACCGAGTGTTATGTACTTCAGTGGCGCGTCGGTCGGCTGCTTGAAGTAACTGGCGATGAAATATGGAATGTTACACGTTTGGAGCTTTCGTGTCAAAGCCCACATGAGGTGTAACTCATGTGGTAAAACCCGCTCCTCATCAGCACGTGGCCAGAACATGGTTGAGATCAACCGGTGCAACATCTGGTGAGCCGGCAAATGCATCAACCCCTCCCGAATGGTATTCTCGTGATACCGGGTGGACGAAATAGTTCTTCAATAATCAGCATGTGAGAAAGAGTCATCTGGGGCGTAGTTGGCATGTCTATGAAAAGGCTCGAACCCCGGTACCTCTGACTCCTCCTGAGTGTATAGTCCGATCCGATATCCAAACTCCCGCAAACTGCAACTTCTATTGTGATTCCCTAACCGAAAGGTAACCATCTCCTCGGTGTCCATGCCCAGTGGCTGATGGTCGAAATGATAGCTTGTGAGGAACTGCAAGAACACCTCACGATAGACTGGCTCGTCCATCTGGAGCGCGTTCTCGACCGCCCGACATGTGTAAGTTAATTCGTTTGCCTCGTATCCCCCTTGCACTAGCCAGTCTTGTATGTGCTCAAGGATGTCTGATTCCCGGGTCAACTCCCAATTGACCGTTCGGGCAGGAAGAATCCTTTTGTATTGGTAAATCGACCAGCGGTTGTAGAAACTGTAACTGAGAATTCTGTCGACTCCGGTAGCCAATGAGTTTCAATCGATAGATTCAGAACTTCCTGATGAAGACATTGTGCTTGCAAAAATTACCCAAAATTTCGAAATAAGTACTATCCAGCGTACGCCACGGCGCGGCATTCAGTGCCCACGTCGCGTTGTTTGAAAGTTCATACCCTGCGGCGCGCTCTGTGAACACCCGCGTCGCGGCGTATGAATTTCAGAACAGAAGAATCCCCTTCTTTTCGTAGGAGTGACGGAGCGAGGTGTTGCGTATCCGAGGCGCTCCTTGACTGAAGAAGGTGACTGACCGAAAAACTCTTGGACCGGTCTTCGGTCAGCCTAGCAACTTGCTAATGCAAAAAGGGTTAGTTGACTTTGGATGGTGCAGACTTCAAGGAGCATGGTGCAATACTTTGACAACGAATTTTCCAGGATCTGCTCAATTGGTCCATACCTCTAGGGTGGTTGTAGGGTTGAGGGTCTGGCCTCTATATATATAGGGTTAATGATGTTAATTGACACTATATATAGGTGGTGCCATTCTATATTATGAGAGTGCTTGTCTTAGAGTGAATCAATCTTTGCAACCTTGTAACTTATATTTTTCTCAAGCTAGAAAATAAGAATACTCTCCTTGCCGATGGACGTAGGTCATCTTGGACTAAACCACGTTATATTTGTGTGTCTTTTGTCTTGGTGTTTGTGTAACGTTTTCTGCATGCATATTGGTTAATTTCATCCACGGAGTCTTGGTCTACCTTGTTTGTTTGCAGGCCTCACACAGACGATCCGGCCATCCTGACATTTCGTGATAGTAACTTAATGATATATATCTTGGAAGAAGGGTTTAAGTTGTTTTATGGTTTTGTCCTAAATTATTCTTTTCACGTTAATATAGATATTTTTCAACACTTTCCCATTAGGAGATATAGCATGTTTCCCCTTCTACAACTAGCTACCACTTGGCGTGGCATCCTATGTGGTTGTTGCCTGATATTTTTGGCTGATGTGACATGACACATGACGTGGCATAACATATAGGCCAAAAATCCTAATCAACAGACATGTGACATGTCACGTCAAGTGGTACGTGACTATGAAAGGGGAAACAGGCTATATGCCATAATTGAAAAGTTCTTGGCAAATAGTGTTATCGTAGAAAAATAAAACATAGGGTAAAATAACAAAAACCTAAGGGTTTTTGTTGTAAAAAAAAACTCTTAGAATAAATGCTCTCAAAGATTCCCAACAACTCTCTCAATGCAAATAATATGAATATACATGGAAAAATTCATAACTGAAAAAACAAGCGTCTAAAGAGAAAAAACTCAATGTTAAATTATTACAACCATATACACTAAGATCTCAAGCCTCCCCAAAAATTACGCCCATGCTCTCTAAAGTCTTAACTAGCACTTTTTTAAACTCTAAAACGAGAGAGAGAAAAATAGAATCAAATATCAAATATTTAAAATATACTTGATTAGGACACTTTGAAACCAATGTCTTAGACTCCTTTTATAGGCTCAGAGACCGCTTCACTTTAATATCTTCCGCCAATATGGGATAAAGAAAACTTGTTTCATATTAGATAGTATCTCATGAATCTCTACATTTGGTAAATAATATATGCCACAACTACGTCAAAAAGGAAGATTATTTTAAAAAATATATAACTATCACATTCCACCATAAAAGAGTATCGTTATTTAGAATAAACCATCCTAAGAATGTCTGATCATCACATGTCGAAAGCTTGCTAAGATATCTATGGTGCAAATTCCTTGTTTGGCAGACCTGGAAGCTCTTCAATCACCAACATTAACTTTCACCACACATCTTCCATTTTATTACAATCCAATGCCCCATGTGTCAATATGTGAATTAGTTAATAAAAACATCCGTTATCATGGTAGCATATCATATCTTAAAGAAAGTTGTCACCATAAAAAATGACGAAAATATTGTTACTTGAACTGAAGCCTTTTTATACAAATTCATTCCTCCTGTATATTTGTATATTTTTTCTTGACATGCGTAGAGCGTTCACACTTTTATTAAGTTGGATTATTCTCATAGTTTTTCTTCTTGTTGTTACTACACATAAAAATATACCTTTTGAAGAAGTAAACTGATACCTTTCGATCATTTCTCATCGGTCAGGATTTTTTCATTAACATATGCATACTTCAAGGTCTCTTTTATATACATCAAAATTTTTTGTATCATATGAGCTCAACCTTATATATATATATATATATATATATATATATATATATATATATATATATATATATATATATATATATATATATATATATATATATATATATATATATATATATTTGTTTTTAACATATATGTCTATTTTGATTAATGAAGAAAAATAACAAGTTATGGAAATGTTGCCACCTATTACATGTTGATACAATTTTTGCCATCGTTCGATAATTTCATAACGTGATGTATCTCGTTGTAATTAAGTGCATTATATTGAATTTGCGCATCTTTTTCTTGGGTTTCATCAATCTCTATCTTGGTTGCTAGTCGGATATGCCAGTTGCGTGTGGTGAATTCTGTTGGGAAGTACTACCTTTTGATAGAATTCTCGGTTTGCTCACGGAGTCACGGCTTATCTCCCTCGGAAGATTGAGTTTAGCAGAATAAAACTTCAGTTCTAGATGTTTTCAGTCAATTATTAGCTTGTGTTTCCGGTGCTGGAGTATTTTTTGTTGTAATCCAATATGTAGTTGCTTGTTAGTCGCCTTTTGATCTTGCAATGGTCAGGACATTTAAATTGTTTGTACTCTGTTGTTTCCTTGCTTAAGCTTCCCGCATAAAAAGGTGTTGGTATCCATCACATGTGATCATGTGTGCGTGAAGGTCAACACATACCCACACACATAGGGGGTTTATTTAAGACCGACCTTTTTATATTACATCTTATTGTCGTTAAAAAAAACTATATACATTCATGGATAACTACTTACTGCGTGTGATGGATGTTAAATACACCTACATGCTCGTAATAATACAATATAACTTCATTAACTTGTAATCATGATAAGGCCAAGGAAAAGAATTTTATCCATCCTATCTCCACAAATGATAGACAAAATGAATATATCACGACCTAAGGTCCAATTATCCTATTGATAAATTGAAAGAAATATATAATCACTAGAAATTGTTGATAGTACTTAAAGATCCTTATGAGTAAATCAACATACGGAACAAACAGACAAGTAGAGAGGACCAAGATGCTAGTTTAGCACTCGAAAATGGAATGCAGACGGTTATAAATGAGAGGGGGTTGAAGCAAAAAAAGGTAATGGATAGGGGTGCAAATGAGCCGAGCCGGCTCGTGAGCTACCCGGGACCGGCTCGATAAAAGCTCGGCTCGAGAACGATTTTAAACGAGCCCGAGTCGAGCCCGAGCTTAAACATAAGGCTCGTTTATTAAACGAGCCCGAGCCGAGCCTGTGTCACCAAGCTCGATTAGGCTCGCGAGCCCTAAACGAGCCTATATATATATATATATATATATATATATATATATATATATATATATATATATATATATATATATATATATATATATATATATATATATATATATATATATATATATATATATATATATTAAAATGTATTTAATCATTAGAGTAAACGAGCTCGAGCCGAGCTTAAACTCGTTTAGGTTTGTTAAGAGTTAAACAAGCCGAGCCCGAGCCCGAGCCGAGCCGAGCCTGTATATTTCTTAACGAGCCCGAGCCGAGCTTAGGTCCATAAAGCTCGTAACGAGCCGAGCCCTGTATATTTCTTAACGAGCCCGAGCCGAGCTTGGCCAGGCTCGGGATCGGCTCGGCTCGTTTGCACCCCTAGTAATGGATATTTCTGTTTATCTCAAACGAGTGCAAGAGAGAGGGTTTTCATATTTTTATACTTAGTTTTATTTTAGTATCATTTAAATGTTTTATTTTTTTTCTAGGATAATTTCAATGTGATGTTTTAATTTTAATTATAAAAACTCTAGCATTTTTATTTTATTATTGAATTACTTTTAATTAGAAAATATGATATGATGTGATAGACGTTTCTAGCATTTTTAATTTATAATGTGATGTAGTGTGATGGTGATATGGATGTGAGGTGGCATCCATCACATGTGATCATTTGATGGGTACACCTGATGATCTTAAGGCATGCTTGTCACACATAAGATACATATACATGAAACAAACACTTTCTTAAAAAGATTACTACAGATATATAATTTTTCTACATTTTCTAAACTCTTAGGTGGGCTTAACCACACTAGATATGGCCTCACGTCCCTTAATCGCTTACTGATATGCTTTATTAAGAACCTCGCAAGCTTGCCCTATACTGGGTAAAGTCTTTTGGAGGGAATCAAGTGAATTTTCTTATTCTCATAGTATACCAAATAGACAAGGTCTGGTGGTGCTTGATAACAATGTCTGCCGGTCCTGATGACAAAGGGGTTGTTTGTTTTTTGTTTAAAAGCTCATCTCATCACTTATGTCTGCGAGCGGTAAGATGTTTGACTCACAGTCTGTTTGTTTTTTTGGAAGACCACAGATGTCAAAACGTCTGCGAGCCCTTTTCTCTAAAAAGACATAGACCAAAGTCTGCCGGCGGGAAGACATTTATCGCAGACAAAATGCACATTTTTGGTTTTGTTTTGTTTTTTTGTTTTTGTTTTTAGAATTATTACATATATATAAAAAACTAAAGCTTGTAAAAGAAAATTATTACTCAAAAATGATATGTAATTATTATAAAAGAAACATGTATTTAAAAAATTGATGCAATAATGTTCGAAGGCGGACATTAGTATTTTTGTTGAATGTGATTTACAAAATAACTGTTTTATGTTATTCATATGAGATTGAGGTACCAGTTTTAAGAAAGAAAATACTCGTGTTTTGTCAAAAAAATTTATTCCAGAAAAAAAAATTATAACATTTTATTTAAATTTCAGTTTATTTTAGCAGACTGTAGACTTTAAAAAATAAACATTATTTTTCTTGCAGACTTCATACGTTTGGTCCACCTATTCTTTAGTATATGTTGTCCGCAGATGCAGATATTTTACCTATTAAAAAACAAATAACACCTTAACTGACTTCTTGGCTCGCGAAAGATAAAAGGTGCTCGAACTATGCATAACTATTGACATAAGGGTTGACATGTTGACTTTTGTTGACCGACATAGTAAGAGTTGGAAATTCACCTTTTTCCGGCATTCTCTAGAACATAACTATGACATTTTGGGTGAATTCAAGTGAAAAACTTGGCATTTCTTCATCAATCAAAAATATTAAAATGTTTCAAGCTTAAATTTTAGTGTATAAACTCCTAATAGAACTTTTATAAGCTTATTAATATGATTGGGATTTCATTATGTTTAAACTTTAAAGCTCGAAGAAATTTAAAGATGCATATTAAAGATTATGTAAGAAACAAAGGTTAGATGTTATGTAAACATTTTATCATGTAAAAATTATCTAGAACTGAACTTAATTTCACGATTTGAAACTAAATTGGGATAATTGGAATGTAGCTATATAGAAGTACATGTATTCTACTAAATTGGGATAATTGGAATGTAGCTATATAGAAGTGCATGTATTCTAGTTGTTACTAATGCTAAATAACAACACAATTGATGGAAATATTATTTAAGCTAAATAACAACACAATTGGGAGAAAGCCATGAAATGAAACTTACATCTTAATAATAGTTAAATATGGCACTAAATTGGTGAATGATGCGTTTGAGATCAAATCAAGTAAGGGTTAGAGGATTGACATCTAATTTTCGCTTAGGGGGTTTGTTTTTTTTTTTTTGTTTAGAAGCTCTTCTAACTACGTATGTCTGTGGGCGGAAAAACGTTTGACTCGTAGACTGTTTGTTTTTTAGGAGACTACAGACGTCAAAACGTCTGAATGCCATCTTCTCTAAGAAGATGTTGATCAACGCCTGCGGACGGGAAGACGTTTCTCGCATACGTCTTCTAGGCAAAATATACATTTTTTTCTTTTGTTTTGTTTTGTTTTTTGTTTTTATAATTATGACATAAATATGAAAAACTAAATATTGTAACATAAAATTAACTAATAATTACTCAAAAACGATATGTAATTATTATAAAAAAACATGTATTAACAATATTGATGCAATGATGTTCAAAATGTGAGCTTGTGTTTTTTCTACTTTCTTATATTGAATGTGATTTACAAAATAACCGTTTTATGTTATTTTTATAGGATTGAGGTGTTGTTTTTACGAAGAAAAAAAACTTTTGTTTCGTCAAAAAATTTAAACTGGAAAAAATTACAAGGTTTTGTTTAAATTTTAGTTTATTTTAGATGCATACAAACTTTAAAAAACAAACACTATTTTTCTTGCAGACTATAGACGTTTAGTCTACCTTCTTCTGTAGATGTGTTATGCAGACTAAATACGTTTTACATATTAAAAAACAAACAACAAAAAGTCGGTTAGTGCCTGGTTACTCTTCTATTCTATGCACGACTAATTGGTCACTTTTACATGAATGATGTCTTAAGCCCATGGGCTCTAATCCATGAGGAGTTAAGTCAACTTGTTGGTACAAATAACTTCTCATGAAAATAAGTAACCCAATGCATAAGAAATATATTGTAATAGAGACGAAATATGTATAGCTTAGTGTGCCCTTATGTTTGATAATAAAATCTCTCTACTTTGTGTGTAGACGTAGCTCGATTATCGAGTAAACTACACTAAATTTGTGTGTTCTTGATTTGTTGCTCTTCGCATATTTGTTTTTCGTGTTAGTATCGTTAATCGACTCTTAACCCCATGATAACTGTTATTCACTGATGTGGCATATAACATGTTAGCTGAGATGGTCTTTCTTTATGTTAATTGAAATATGAACAAATTTTTTTAATTTACTATCGGCTAATTGCACTTTTTGGTACATTTACTCTTTTCATCCTATATTACCCTTGTTTTGGCTATTTAGGCACTTTAAGCTTAGAAAATTGTAGAGTGTGGTTTAGCTTATTTACTCCGGCTTGATGTTAAAGACGTAGGGAAGTTTATAGATATGCATATTATTTTCACAAAACCTTTGATTTAGTTATGTAAACGTTTGGTTTAATTTTTATTATAAGTTAGGGGTTCAATAACTATATTTGTTAACGGTGTTACTTAACTGCAGTGGCGAATCTAGAATAAAAAATCATATGGTTCCCTAATCAGCGGACAAAAATGAAAAAATCAACAATAATGTAGATGCTAAAACTTTGTCAAGGTAGGTCCTAAATTTTTTTCTATATTAACTTTTAATAAGTTAGAAAATTAGGTGGGTCATAGGACCCACCTTGCTATAGTCTAGCTACACCTCTGTACTTAAGGGTGTTCATGGATAATTATCCGAACCGAATTTCATAAGATTAAGTCGTGTTTGGCAAACTAGCTGGTAGCTGTCGCTTTTATTGGTACATAAGTGTTTGACAAAAGTAGTTGTTAGCTTTTAGAAGTGTAAAATAATACAAAAATCAAAAGCTAAACGTTAAACGTTCCCAAAAGTTACTTGAAATAACTTTTGAATTAAGAGCGTTTTGTTAAAAATAAAAGTTTAAACCTCCTGCTGCCAAATAGATTTTTCTTTTTTTTTTCGAACTTTTTTAAAAAGCTAAATGCTTTCAAAAGCTACGTAGGAACACGCCCTAACTAAAACATGGTTTGCTAATTCCTCGAATCGAAACCTATACAAGAAAAAAGGCACTTAACCGGTTTTCAATTAATTTGTTTGATCCGTCCAATTATATAGTTAAATGTTTACTAATTAGTGAACGGTTTACTAATTACTGAGTGCTTTTCAGAATTAGCAAACTCCATAACCCAAACTAATTTCCAAAATAAAGATAATCGTGATTATTCTTAAATGCTAAAACAAGATATTTAAATTTAAGGTCTAAACAAACATTATCCAATTAAGTATATAACAGGAAAGTAAAGAACGTTGTTGTTTTCTAGCATGGGCTAAAATCTAAATCCCCAAGTCAAAACTGGGCTAAGTTAACATAATTGTATGGGCTAAAATCTAAATATCAGGGCTTTAAAAATAAACTCTCAAACTTAAAATTGGTTTTCCAGTTATCGATCCTATCAAAACAACGGAAAACCAAAATTTTAATCTCTTATGTTAACCAATCCAAAAGAATAAAACATAGGTTCGTTTAACCCAAAAATAAATACAAATTATCCATTCTTTGGTTTCAATATCTTCAATTGAACACCTATGGTTGATGTTCGATATGCGGTAATCGAATAGCGAATGGAATGAAGCATTACGTCAGAATGAGAAAAAAATCATGTATGGTTGCATGAAGGAATAGAATGAAGCATTTCTCTCGGAATGTGATCATTTTTTTTGGACTGGTTTTTATTCAATGGAGAGGAGTGTTTTATTGTCCTTTCTTCAATAATAGAATGATATATAAATTGCTTTATTCTTATAATCTTTAATAAATATTAATCTTTTTAAATATTTTAAAAATTCATTTAAATAAAAAATTATTTTTAAAAAATAAATAAAAGTTTTTTATTATATTTATATATTAAGATTTCATGGTATCTAGTTCTTTTTATTTTGTAACTATTTTAAAATTATATGTAATTATTTTTTAACTACTTTCAGAGTATATAATATGTATTTTAAACAAAATGAAATATGTTTATATGTAATTTATTTGACGATATATTTTTATTTAATAAATTCTTTTTATAGAATAACATTATTTTTTATTTATCAATTTTACTTTATTTAGTTTTCTATATGTTAATAACAAACAAAATGTTTGAATGACTTATTTAATTATTTTGAGTTAACCAAACATGACAATGGAATGTAATGATTAATTTCATTACCTTGTTTATTTCATTACATTGTTAATTCTATTATTTCATGATTCATTCCATGATTTCAAACAGACTCGTAGGTTTTTAATGATGGTGACGATGGTGTAATTCGATATTGATTTTATAAAAATTTCATGATAGTTGTCCAAATAGGTATTAATATGACAACTGAGCAAAATTACAAATCCACGACATAATTGTTGAATATTTTTGCCCAACATAGACTTGAATAGATTACGTTTATACGCGAAAAAATACATTTGTTGAACACCCAAATATACATAAGGTAGGTTGTTATTCGACGCATCTAGCCCTATTATCAAACGACAAATCCAACATGTAATGTAGCAAACGTAATCCTCATAACATGTTGTGAAAGAAAATCAATGAATTCTAAAAAATATAAGAGAAAAAATTAAGCGAGACATCACATAAAAAATAGAATTGTAACAACTGAATCGCGTAAAAATACATTGAATCTGATTCACAATGTGTTTTGAACAACAATTTTGCCCAATAAAACAACTAAGGTGTTATTTCTTTTTAACTTAATGAATTTAATACATAAAAAATTTAGCGGTTCAGTTATATATGGTTGTTTATTTTTTACTTAATGCTAACAAAATGTCTTAGTAGTTTAAGTTAGAAAATAGATCTCTTTAACATTAAGTCATGATTTTATTTTTAGTTTCCTAAATTACCCTTATTTTCTTCAATAAAAATCATATTTATATTGAAAATTACGAGTAATGAGTATACATTTCATTCTTATATATTGAGTTATTCATTATTATTTATGTAAATATCATACAAATTTTATGTGTTCATTATTTTGTTTAATCCATTATATATGTACATATTAATAGTTTGAATTTAATTTTATTATTTGATTTACTTTAGTTATATTCAATTTAATTTATTAATCATGTTATTTTTTTATTTTTTAGAATTTTTGAATGTGGACACGTATAACTTTAATTTATAACATTTATTAGATAATTTATTATTTGTTAATTTGTAACATTTATTAGATAATTTATTATTTGTTATTTGCCAAATTTAAACATAAGTTAAAATAGTCATTTACAGTTCATTTAGTTTAAAAAAATATTATATATATAGTAGTACAGTACAATATTCAGATATTATTATTTATTTAACAACGTTTATAAATTAAGGAGAAAAAAAATGACCTAAAACCCGTTAAAATTCAAGAAGCTTCTGAACCCAAACAAATTTATCCCAATAAAAACCCATCTTTTGAACTCTCGCCGGTCACGGCAGTTCCGGCCAAACTCACCGCTCTTCCCCGGGTACTCCAATGCCGTCTCCGATTATTAACTCCTTTTGTCCTTTAGGTTAACGAATCCTCCATTCTGAACTAGCTCTTCATATCCTGATCGGAACGGAGGAGATAACGAAGTACGTAAAACTCCGGTCGATGACCTTTTATCGATCAGTAATTATGGAGTCGGCGCTACGATTGTTTTATAAATTTCCACAGTTAATACACTAATTCAGGATTTACGATCGACAGTTTCATCGTTTCCGGTACTTTGCACTGATTCAAATTGCCGGTAACAACTGACAAGTCAATTTCACGGTACGATTTACCTAACTTTTCACTTTTTATTATCCAGTACACATTTATTCTCCATAGGCTTAGAAAAACAGATTGTACATGGTCAATTTGCATTGCATTAATTCTTTTTCATCCTCTCATGTTTCCGATGGTGCTTTTGTGTCATAAAAGCTGGTAAAACTCCTTTTAGGAGTTATTGTAGAAAGGTTTCATCAATGGTGATATTCGACAGAATCAGAAACCCCATTGATATTATCACATGATAAAGTTTTCTTGAGGGTTAGGTTTGGAAGAAGCCAACACATCCCATGTGAGAAATGCAGAGAACATGTTCTCTTTTTAACATTTACCAAATTCTGTCCTTTTTATTGTACAACTTTCGTTACGACAATTAAATATTTGTGGTGTATTTACTCAATTAGACAAAACACGTAATTTTGTTTGCGGGTGGGTATATTTATTTACTCGATTAATATAATATCAAGTGTGTAGTGTAGTAAAGAGTGCATATGATTTGCATAATGCTTTGAAATAAATTGAAATATGTGGATGTCTTGTAATTGATATTGATTAGATACTTTAAAGTATTGATTGTTGAACAAATGAATAAATGGAAAATTTTTATTTAATGCAAATGTACACGATCAATATCAATCCATCGTACATAAAAATTTGGATGTTTGTGGTCGATAGGTATACATGAGTAGGGGTAAAATTTTGTGAGGTTTATGTAGAAGTTAATTGTTCATGGACTTTTATAATGTCGCTTTTTATCTAAAATTTTGGATGTTTGTGGTCGATAGGTATGCATGAGTTAGGGTAAGATTTGTGAGGTCTATTGAGGAAGTTAATTATTAATGGACTTGTATGATGTCAATTTATATATTTGACACACTTGTGTATATTATGTCATATTCATCTTGTCTTTGATTTTATTTTGTCTGAATTTGTCTTCGCCCTGACCACTCGATTTTATATTTATATCGATCTTAACCTTGTTCTTTTAACATTCAATTATTTTTATATTAATTGAAACTTGTAAAATATACACTCGTTCTCATATTTAATTCTATTAATAGAAATCAACGTGTATGTACAACCAGGGGTGAAACACAAGAATTGGAACTAGGGGACCGAAACATAAACCTTAAAATGAAAAATATAAACAAGTATAGCATCTCCGTGGAGCTATGGTCAAAGTTGCGTCCGATTAATAGTGGTAAATAACTAAATATGGTTAGACTATTTATTTGAAAAATATAAGATGATAACCATTCCCTTGAGCCTTATATGTGTTATTATTCTTGTGAAAGAAAAAAGAAAGTAGAATTAACAAATAAATTCGTAAATCATAACATATAAAAGAGACGATAAAATTAATAAAATTAACTTGGAAAAACAATTAAATCGTAAGTATTACTCTTGTGATTCACTACACTTTACAAAATGTAAGAAAGAATAATTGACAACATTCAAGACATCACATCTACTTAATATATCTAATTTATCAGTCAAAGCATGTTGAGTTATGCGGAATAGGGTAATAGTGTAACGACCCAAAAATCTTGAATTTATATTCGAGAAAATACTTAAGGAAAAGACCAAAATATTTTGAAAGTTTTAAAATAATTTACTGGGAAATGTAGTAAAATTCCAAGAGTTTGGAGAAATATGTTGAAAAAGGGCAAAATGGTCATTTGACATCCAAATGACTCTTAAGTAAAGAAAATATGATTTTTGGAGCTATTATGTAATGAAATAAACTTAAAAAGAGGAATTTGGAGTTTTGGGACAATTTTACAAAAGTTGTAATAAAGAAAGGGTAATTTGGTCATTTTACCATGAAGAGGGTAATTTGGTCATTTGGTCATACACGGAAATTATTAAGAAGTTACAATTCTAGTCTAGGACTAAAAATGTAAGAAACTAAGTCTTATGTGATAAAAATTGATTTTTGTGGCAAAAGTCCAAGAAAGTGAACTAGAGGGACTAAATCTGTAAATTGGGAAGTATAAAAGGGAGAAATATCTCCCATATGATTACAGAACCTTGAGAAGCTACGAAAGAGCTCTTGAAGTCACGAATTCTGGAACTCTTGGAAGAATTGAAGCAAGAAAATTTGGAACTTGAGCTTGGAAGTTGAAGATTATCAAGATAAAGGGTTAGTAGTTGACCTTCTAGCCAAACTCTTGAACATGTTCTTCACGGGATGAACTGGAATTGAGTTCCAGTTATGATCCCAATATGTTTTAATGATTTCCTGTGTCTTATCATGTTAATATGAAAAGAACAAGTGATTAAAACAAACGATTTTGTCGGTTTTGTGGATTTTGGAGTTTTTTTGGTTCAAGAACCCTAATTTCTACATTCTAGGATTTGGAATGATTTCATGGATTAAAACTTGTTATAAACCGAAGGTTTTAGTCATGGAATGATTCCATAAGTATTAAGTCAAGTATCAAGTTCTTAACAAGCCACAACAGGATGTTATAGTGCAAAAATCGGACTGCTACAGTGTAAAACCGAAGTGAAATGGAGCTGCCCAGAAAGAGCACGGGTCGTGCTCATTTAGCACGAGTCGTGCTCCTCCTGCACTCCAAAATAAGTTGCTATTTAGTGCATGCACGAGTCGTGCTCCTTACAGACCAAATTATGCACGAGTCGTGCATACTTTCTGTTAATAAAATGTCATTTTTGAGTTTGGAACTTGGTGCTAGACTTGTCCGATTGGTCTAATATTTATACCACAAGTCTAAAATGGTGTGAAAACACATGTAAAATTGTTAAACCGGGAATACGACCTCCCGAGGGTACTGTAGTAAAATACGTATAATATACGATTTATTTAAAGTTGGTCATTTAAAAGTTATAGACTTGTTATGACCTATACTGGTATAATAAGGACTCTAATGAGTTATAGAGTCAATAGAAATAAATGTTAATGTATTATATAATAAATATAGGTGCAAGTCAAGTGATTGAACAACAACGGAAGGGTAAAGAACCAAGAAATACTTAGTCAACTTTCAAGAACTATAAGGTGAGTACATGCAGTATTTTTACCCATTCTGGGGTACATGGCAAGTAAGTATTTAGAAGATTTCTTATAAAATCTCTTTATGTGAAATTATTTGCAAGAGTATTATTTCTAATTTGATGAGAAAGTATGATGCTATATTTGAAGTTATGTTTTGAACTACACGTTAAATTAAGTGAAAGTATGTTGGTCTATAAACCAATTATTTGAAAGTATATTTTGAATACAAGTTATATATGTTTTCAAGTATGAATGGCATATAGCCACAAGATGTTTAAGAAGTATGTTTTGGTTACAAACCGTATATGTTTTCAAGTATAAATGGCATATAGCCATAAGATGTTGGAGAGTATGTTTTGGCATAAAGCTTAGTATGTTATAAAGACATGATTTAAACATATGGTTTTTGTGAAACGAAAGTTATGAATTTGGCATTTAGCCATAAAGACAAGAAATGGTAAAGTTTGGCAGTTAGCTACTATGTAAGTAAGTAATGTTAAAGTAATATAGGTACGGGACAAAATCCTACGGATTTTATTCCAAGGCAAGAAACAACAAACGCTAGTTGTAGCAAACCTTCAAGTGAGTAATCTCACTGTTATCCGTTGTGATATATGTTATATGAGCAGCTGCAGATGAATATGATTTTGGGGGACAAAAATGACGATTACATGATTTGAAATATGACGAGACCAGATAAGCCGTGAGTCTACGATAGACAAGAACGGAGCTGTGAGTCAATATATCCATGTAAACTGTGACATGACAAGACCAGATAAGCCGTGAGTCTATAATAGACAAGAACGGAGCTGTGAGTCAAACTTATACAGACAAGACCGGATAATCCGTGAGTCATTGCGATGGCAAGAACGGAGCCGTGAGTCTAGGCAACAGCGGGCTAACCCGTGAGCCATATTTGATTTTATATCTTATGATAATGCATAATTGATTTTGTATAGAGAATTTTATTCTTATACATGTTATACTTGTTATGATTACTCATTGGGCTTTATAGCTCACAGTTTATTTGATATGTCCCTGCAGGTGAGCGTGACCCTGCTAAAGGAAAAGACAAAGTCCGTGACTGATGATTTAGAACTTGAAGCGACATCCCGGCTTGAAGAATGTATAATATATTATGTATTGTACTTCGTGATACTCTTGTACCCGTATTGTATTGACTAAAACCCCTTACTTATGTTTTATTTGTAAAATATTTGGTTTGAAAAACGAAAAAATTTTGGGGTGTTTTTGGTTAATAAGTCGGGTGTTACAAGTAAGCAGAAAGTATTTTGTATGACTGGTAATTGTAGCAAGCAGCGTTAGTAAGGGAACTATGTTCCAACCTACCCGGGTTAGGTAAGGGGTCTACTGGGGAAAAAGCCCCATCGCGAAGTAGATTGCCTCAGCACTTCTATGGTGAGGATTGATCCGTTCTTTCTAGCCATAGAGACTTGGGGTATCACTTATGGTGATTAAAGCCCTAAGTATAAAAATCCAGCAAGCTTATAAAACCAGTCAAAGAAAGTAAGAAAGAAACTATTTTTGTAAAATATATTATGAAGTGATTTTGAAAAATAAAGGGTTATAGTATGTTACTACTATAAAGTTTTGAAAGATGTTATCTTTGTAAAGTATATTATGAAATGATTTTGAAAAGTAAAGAGTATAGTATATTATTACTATAAAGTTTTGAAAGATGTTATCTTTGCAAAGTATATTATGAAATGATTTTGAAAAGTAAAGAGTATAGTATATTATTACTATAAAGTTTTGAAAGATGCTTTATGTGATATGTTTTAAATAAAAGTTGGAAAAAAAAAAGTTAAAGATTTGAGTCTAAAACTCATGTAACTCACGAGACATTATTGTCTTACGTATTATATGTTTTGCCATGTATTCCAGGTTAAAACGATATGCTATAATTGGATGAAGTTTAGCTGAAGTGGAGCTCGAGTTAGCTCCTAATTTGGACTCAAGGTTTAATCCTTTCTTGCTTACTATGGTTAGTTTTGATATAGATTTGTACACCCACTGTTTTAAGCATTTGAATTATCGGTTTTTGATAAACCGTATTTTTGTATTCCTGTATTTATACGAAAAACCATAGTATTTGCAAACAGTAGAAATGGGGTGTCACAAATAGAGCAATGGACACCATTGGATTCATTATCACATTCAAAATAACACAAAGTTGTCTAGTTATGTTGAATAGGGTAATAGAGCAATGGACACCATTGGATTCATTATCACATTCAAAATAACACAAAGTTGTCTAATAAAAGAGTATGAGAGAAAGCAAAGATAGGTGAGGGTTATGTTTGTGAGAGGGTGAAAGAGGTCAAATAAAAGAGGGGAGAGCCCAAGACACTAAACCTAAATATGCCATTTAGCAGTGGCTGGTGTGAGTTCTGATCGATGGGGAGGGGCGCTTTACCAAAGTGTATGTCGTGACGTCTATGTCGGTTTGGGTTATTAGTTGTTGACTTTTTAATATTTATTTTCTCAAATTGTAATGGCTTTATAAAAGCTTGTAGATTCCGATCATGATTTTGTATATTTTTTTCTATATTAAAAGAGTCTAAAAATATTAATGTTATGAGAAAGTGATTAATATTTGTTAGGAGTTGATTTGTAGATTTTGATTACGATTTTCTATTGGTTTGTTTTGGATTAGATAGACTTTAAAACTGATATTTATTCAATATATGGTATTCGTAATTTTTGCAACCAACCTCTCCATTTTTAACATTTGAAAATATATATCGTATAAGCATATGGTAATTTAGTAATTAGAATATTAAAAACCTGAGAGACCATGGCCTCCCCTGACCTCTTAAGGATTCTGCCACTGTGTACAACCATCAAAGAAAACAAAAATCGATTTACAACATCAAAGAAAACAAAATTCCATTCTCATTCATGAACATGATATTTTATACATTTTGACATGATGTTAAGTGAAGCAAAACTTAGATGAAGAAGGGTAATTGGACGAATGCATATGATTGAAGGAATTCAGACAAAATTTGTACTAAAAGTGATCAAGGGCAAATTATTATCTTTCACATCCACCAGAGACATACATTAAGTTTTTTTTTTTTTTTGAACGGCAAATCTATCCTACTCCTACTCCTAAACTACTCCTTGTTATGTTAGTGTCAGGATTTGAACTCATGACCTCCTTGTTAGTAATCACCTTGTTAACCAAGTGGGCTAGCCCCAACTTGTACATACATTAAGTACATGTCATAATCAAACAATTATTAATGTACGGATATATACATTATGTTCTAAGTCATAATAAAATAAGTGTATTGGTAAAAAAACCCCCTCATAATGAAATATGATGTCCCATCAGTTAGGGTTTCTTTTTATATTAGTTTTAATATATAAGGTTAATAACATAAAAACCACTGTAGTTTGGCCAAAATCCGGTGTAAGCACTATATTATTTTTTGTTCTAAAAAAACCACTCATACTTTCAAAAAAATTCGTAAAAACCACTCATATATTCAAAATGATACATTGCGACCACTATAACAAATAAAATTCATGAATCTATGCCTCTAACTCGGAACAATTCTTACCCACGTCGCATTCAAATTTTAGTATATATTCACTTGGACACCCTATGCATTCACAACGTGGCCGAAGAGCTGCACTTACGAAGACCAAAATCACATGTAGACAAACTTTATGTATCATTTTCACTGCAATCGATTTCCAATATTTGCTTCAAATGTCGATATGAAACTTTTCACATAATCTTTCGATGAAAATAATCCTTAAAAGTTATAAAATAAAATGAATAGTGGTCAATATGGAATTTTTTGAAAGTACGAGTGGTTTTTATAGAACAAAATAAAATATAGTGGTTAAACCGAAATTTTGGCCAAACTACAGTGGTTTTTATGTTATTAACCCTAATATATATATATACATATATATATATATATATATATATATATATATATATATATATATATATATATATATATATATATATATATATATATATATATATATATATATATATATATATATATATATCGGGTTTCGGTTTAAGTCGGTTTTTTTTAAGTTTCCAAATTTATCGTAACCAAACTAAATAAGATTCGGTTTATTCGATTTGGTTAATTGGTTTCAGTTTATATATATATATATATATATATATATATATATATATATATATATATATATATATATATATATATATATATATATATATATATATATATATATATATATATATATATATATATATATATATATATATATATATATATATATATATATATATACGATCTGGTTAATTGGTTTCAGGTATTTACGTCTCATCAGGATTTAAGGAAATGTTTGTATCAGCATGGACTGACAAATTTCAAAATTTTGGCAATCAAACAACCAACATGGTTGAAATGCAACATGCTTTGCTAAAAAAATATCTTCCATCGTCGCAATCAGATTTAGACAAATCGTTGATATATATTCATAATCTCATCCACACCCAAGAAACATCAATAAAAGCAAGTTTTGAATAAAGCAGAACTACCATTAAACATCAATTTAACATAAAACCCTTCGAAAAATCGTTGACATGTATTTTATTATCTTCATTTATGCAATAAAAAATAGCTCGATTAGAATAATTAGAACAACATTATATTACAACATTTGATAATATAAACGAACAAAACATATAAAAGTGTATTCAAACAAAACGTCAAAAATTATAAAATTAGTACGTCAAAAATTAAAAAAATAGTAAATTACAACGTTAAATAATGCAAACGAACAAAACGTAAAAAAAACATATTAGAAAATATATTCGAACTAAACGTCAAAATGTTAAATAATTATTTAAATTATAAATACATAAATAAATAAATAAATTATATATATATATATATATATATATATATATATATATATATATATATATATATATATATATATATATACATAAATAAATAAATAAATTAAATATATATATATATATATATATATATATATATATATATATATATATATATATATATATATATATTAAAACTAATATATAATAAAACCCCAATTGATGGGACATCATATTCTCATGATGAAAGGGTTTTTTTAAGGATGACCCTAAAATAAATGAAAAATAATTTATTATATTTTTCCCAAGGAATAAAATAAAATTACTTATTTGCTCGTTTATTGGAAATTCAAATCCATGTAATATTATCTTGGATCCTTTTTACTATAGATTGTTATCCAATTTAATTGTTTAACATCACGTAAGTGTTTCAAAGAAAACACGTTTAACTTTATCATGCAAACAAAAACACCTTTATTTAATTATTGCAAGTTGCGGGGGTGACAAAATGAGCCTACCATTATGTGGGTGTCCATACAAAATTTCACATGCTAAGATTACTTCACAAAAAGGGAATCTAATCTCTTAAAACTTTGATGATGGGGTTTTTGACACGTGAAAGGTGGACAACATTCACTTAATCATGATTTGTATGAATAATAGCTATTTGACTTTTAATAATGACAACAAAAAAGCTAAAGGATTTACGAAGTGGGAACAAAATTTCGTAAACTATGATTCCAATTTTTAATTTTAAGATGATTAATTAATTTTTGATTCTATGTTGAAATTTATGGGCATCTTTATTAAGTATACATTTCAAAAGGGAGGAGCGACAACACGGTTGTTAGCACCCTAACGGCTTCATCTTGGTTGGATTATAAGTTGTTAAGTTTGATCGACTGTTGTAAATGAAGAAATGAATAAATGGTTCTTATAATAACAAAACGGGAAAACACTAAATCCATAATCAAGATTTTTGTTATAATATTTTACAATGATTGTTAATGATAAAGATATTTTTACTCATTTGGTTAAAAGAAATTATAGTTTTTAAGAAAAATAATATAAAAGACAAACTTTTAGTGCTGATTTTCAAATGGTTTTAAAAGGGACGATTTTAATTGAATGACTAAAATACTAACTAACTTTATTCTAAGTGTGAGGGAGTGAGTTTTTCCTAACTCTCACAACTCATTTGCTATATAGGTGTTATGGCGTTTTTCTTTCTATTCTTAATTCCATATTTCTCAACCCACAACATAAATAATTCATCTTTCTCAATCCACCACAATACACAAATAATGAAACATAGTGTACAAGTTAGGATTGTTAATTGGTTGTGGGATGGAGAATAATCACGAACCCGCAAGCACCCATCTTTCGTTGAACCCCCACATGGAGGGGCCACGATACCATTGCTACCGTCAGTACCACTCCGAGCCCTCACCATCTTTCGTCATATTTCTTTCCATTTTGTGTGGAGCAAGACGTTAACAATGGCATCTTTGGTCATTTAATCATCATGTCAATTTCAATATATATGTTTTTGTTCTCGTTCCTACGAAGTTGTTGCATTTCTACAAATTAAGGGTTTTACAATAGCAATGGTGATATTATGTTCCTACGAAGTTGTTGCATTTCTCGCAGGACGATGATGATACAGTGGCCTTCATTTGATTTTACTAGGCTACCTGTTACGGGTAATATAGGTTTTTGTATCCAACAAAAGTTATGGTGTAGCAGTTGTAATGCACTACTAATTATAGAACTATAGTAAGTCTACATTCAGACCCAGTAAAGGCATTGCAGGGGACATTTTCAAAAGAATAAGTGAAGCATGTTGTGTGGAATTGTGGTAGCAATAAGGCTTCAGGACGTATGAGTTTATTTTCTTGTGAAATGGTATTCAGATATCTTAAAGGAGATATTTAGCCTTCATTCATGAATTTTGTGATAATTGTTATATTCCACCTAGGTGTAATTCATCATATATTACACTCATGCGTAAGGTTGACAATCCTCGTTTGGTTAAGGATTTCAGAATAATCAGTCTCAACGATCTTCAATATAAGATCATTGCCCAAATTATGGTTAGCAAAGGTGGTGGATTCGATAGTCGGGGTAGAGCAGTCTACCTTTATCAAAGGTAGACAAATTCTAAATGGTCTGTGAAACGTCTCAAATTTCACAACCAAACTTTTCATTTTTAAAATAAAGTATAAACGTCAAAACCATATTAAACACCATAAAACCCATTTGTTCAATGTCAAATAACATCATTCCAAAATTCATGATATAAAAATCTAGAGTGATAAACAATAACAACGGAAGTCTGAAAATATGATCATGTCGGATGAGAGTACAGTCAAGCCACGCCCTTCCATTTTTCTGAAAAAGTACCTGAAAACATTTAATTTGAGAGAGTAAGCACACAACTTAGTGAGTTCTCCAAAATACCAAACGTCCTATCACATACCAAGCATACCGCATAATGGTTGTCGTACTAGCTTCGATCCGCCAGCGCGGGCTACCCCCATTCCACCAACACCAGAGGACTCTCGAGCTAACCCTAATCCGTCCGGCTCACGGGCTAACCTCGTTCTGCCAACACCTGAGGACTCTCGGGCTAACCCCGGTCCATTTGGCTCACAGACTAACATCGTTCCGACAACACCTAACGCAGTCATAAGGACAAATCATACGACTAAATAAACAACAAGCAAGACTATACTAGTCTAAGCACACAATCCTACCCTAACAGGTCTCAGCATACCTACACATGCAACGTCCCATATATTATAGTGAGAAAACTCACATGAATCGTAAAGTCGAAACATATATGCGATCGAATCCTCGAACATTCGGCAACTCGAACCTCAAAGGTCCAAAACGTGGAAAGAAGTTTGGATCTAGGTTGGAGATTACTTCCTTGCATCATCACCTTCCTTCTTCTTCTTCAAGCAGCCTTCTAAAGCAAAGGAAATAGGCTAATATTAAAAATGGAGGCTAGGGTTTCGTTTTAGGGTTTCTCTGAGAGTAGGTAAAAGAGGCATGCATGGGTGTTAGTGCCTTTAAATAAGTCTCAAAACCTAAGTTTTAGGGTTTTGCATTTCGGCGGCATCGTGTCGCGAAGCATAGTCGGCCGCGTTGCGATCAATCATGCCCTGCATGCAGAACTTAAACCCTCCCATATGTCGCGATCACCATGATGGTAGTGCCGAGTAGAGCCGAAATCTTCAAAAATACTTAGAATTTAACTCTCTAAAACTTTAAATTTATACCAGGAAAATGGGATTTACAACTCTCCCCTACATGACTGGATTTCGTCCCCGAAATTCGCATCCACAAATAACTCTGGGTAGTGCTCACGCATCTCATCCTTGGGTTCCCATGTCTATTTGGAACCATTCCGGTGCCGCCATTGCACCTTCACCAGCTCAACCACCTTGTTGCGCAAGGTCTTCGTCTTTCTCTCTAAAACTGCAACAGGCCGCTCCACATAATTCAGATGCTCATCTACCTGAATGTCCTCCAAAGATACCACGACCAACTCATCCGTTATTCTTCCATCGGGATTGGATTCTAATAAAAGGAATATATCATGACCAATATATTCTAAATCTCGTCCTCTTTTCTATAAAAGTTGTTAATTTCTTTCCTGCCTGCCCATGCACTTTCTCAACTGAGAAACATGAAAGGTGTTGTGTATCTGACTAAGCTACTTGGGCAACTCCAAGCAGTAAGCCACCTTGCCCACACGATCAATGACCACATAGGGTCTGATATTCCTGGAGCCCAACTTACCCCGCTTCCTGAACAGGATAGCTCCTTTCCAAGGTGACAGTTTAAGAATGACAAAATCCGCGACCCAAAACTCCAAATCTGATCGGCATCTATCCACGTAGCTCTTCTGTCAACACTGAGCAGTCAACAGTCTCTTAATAACCCTATGTATAAGCTTCATGGTCTTGATCACTGTTGGATTAGGTGTCTAAGCCATGACTTTATATTTATATTTATCTTGTTAATTGAAGCAAAGTCCATTTGGGTTGCCCTCATAGCTGGAGGTCAGGATAGAGTTCAATAGAGTAAAATGTTGATTTATTAATTGTTTAATAAATCAATAGAATTAATTAAATGGTTTATTAATATATTTAAGTGTTAATATATTAATTAGAAACTATAATAATTAATTGAGATTTAATCTAGAATTAATTTGATTTAATTTAGTGATTAAATTAATCAATTAAAAGTGTGAGGACGGGTTTGTATTTATTCAATAGTTGAATAACTGGCAAAGAGAAGTCCAGGGGCCAAAAGTGGCGCCACCCTTGGAGGCTTCTCTAGGGTTGGTGAAAACCCTAATTAGGGTTTAGGGATCTGGTCCAAGTGGTCAACAGGCTTGCCCACTTGGAGGCTCCTTAGGGTTTCAGGTGTAACCCTAAGAGACTATAAAAGGAACCCTCTGGCTCCTCATAATTCACGCCTTTTCTCACTGTGATTACTCTGCTGGACTGTCTTCTCCATTGCTTTGGGTGTGACACCATTTGAGGCAGGACACTTGTGCTGCTAGCTTCAGGGATCATAAGATCAAAAGGTTGTTTTTCTCAGTTTTGATCTTTAGAAATAATTGTTCCTTTAGGTTTTTAGTTTATTATCTTCATAGAAGAAAACATAGATCTTTCTATGGTTGCATGTGAACCATAGGAATTATTTGTTCATTGATTGCATAGAAAACCCTTCAGTGGTATCATAGCTTAGGCTTGTTTTTCTTGTGAATGATATAAATTGCATGGATTGTTTTTGCCTTGGTGTTTTTTGCGATGAACATCACCAAGGATGGCCTTGGATCGATTTTTGGCTAGGGTTTCCTAACCCTAGCCGCCACCCATTTGGTCCCCTCCCTTAATTGCTTGATTTACTTGCCTTTTATAAGTAGGTTGTTATTTTGGTAACTAATTGGATTAATAAAATAACTAGAACTCTTATGTGTTGGCTTGTATAATTTTCGAACCATATAGGGACCAAGATAGAAAAATTAATTTGATTAATTTCTTAAAATCTATCTTAGATTTAATTAGTTTAATTAATTGTTAATTAAAAGATCAATTAAATCGGTTTAAAGAATTAATTTAAATTTTCGAAAAATAGTTTAAAATTTGCGAAAATTAAGAAATAATTAATTCTAAAATATTTTAATGAGATTAAAATATATCTTATATATTTATGATTAAAAGTTAATATTTATATATAAGATTAAACTGGTTAGTCTTACCGCTAGTAGGCCTCATTCACAAAACTGTCCTATAAATAGGGTATAAGGCGACTGACTATAAAATGGCAGTCTAATGGGTATCCACTCTTACCCACCGCTCTCCTGGTCAGTCGAGTGTCGTTAGCCGAACGGGTTTGATAGAACCGCTAAGCCTCTTAAAAGTATAATGCTATAATTGAAAGTACTAGAACTTTGAACAAAACCCAATCTAGTTACTTTAGGATAAAAATATGAATTGGTGCTAATCCATGGAATTGCACATTGCACTTTGTGGAACGTTGGTGGAGTGTGTGTGGTTTACCGGCACGCCAACTGGGGTCCGCAAAGACTTGCAATGGGTTTCTCGATTTTGTCATTATTAACGGAGCGTGTGTGGTTAACCGGCACGTTAATTAGAGATGACAATCGACTTCGAGAGTACCTAGGTAATTTGCATGGTTATTCACACCCGGTTTGTGATCCTCGGCATCCCAGTCACAAACAGTGGGGCACATCCGAGACTAAACATGCCATTGAACAGTTCAATGTGTCTCAACAGATCTAGGAATGTCATAAGATGAAATTGATAAGTGTATTATCTACCTTAATGACCATTATGTTGTGATTACGGCATCCCTCTTCACACCATAGTTGGGGCATTTTGGGTCCTAGCCTTAATAAATAATATATTGGGTAATTATTTAAAATGATAAATTAAACTAATAAATTCTGTTTATTGTAGATGTCTGAATCAAGTGTCTATTCTCCTCCCTCTCCTCCTTCACCCATTTCTGATAGCATCAGAAAGCACCTGCTAAATATGGAAAGGCTGACTGGCCTCAACTGTAAGGAATGGCTTCGCAATTGGAGACTGGCTCTCGGCATTGCTGGCAAGCTACATCTCACCGAGTATCCGATCCCGGTTCCACCGAAACAAGCCATCATAAAGAGCCTTTATGATAAGCGTGACTTATTAGCTGATGAATCCGAAAAGATTCGTGACCTCATGCTATTGACCATTGACCCTGAGTTCCGTAAGGATTTTGAATCCTTGGGCCATATGAGTTAATGCAATCGGTTGAGGAAATGTTTCGAAAACCGGTCGAAGAGGAACGAGCTAGGATCTTCAAAAGACTTGCAGAGTGTAAGTTAAAAGAAGGAAGTAGCATCGATTCGCATGTTCTTCAGATTGAAGCGTACATAGGCGAATTGTACAAACTTGGTTATTCCATGAGTCAGGTGTCGAGTGTTAACACTCTACTCACTTCACTGACCAGTAAGTACGATCTGTTCATTCAGACGTATAGAAAGAAAGACCAGAAAAAGTACTTAATGTAAATGCGTCCACTGTTGACTTTATACGAGTCACTCTTGGACGGCATAGCTCCAATGGTTCAGGTACTTCTGGATTAAGTTCAGTGAAAAGACGCAGCAAGAAACGATCCAGATCATCTGGACATGTCTTAAACTGGGAATCCACAAAATCGGATACAGTCGCGGAAAGATTGGATGACGCTCCAAGATAAAAATCTTTTGAAAGTTTAGGTATATATAAAAACCTCAAAACTCCTGTTCCATAATTCCTTGATGCATAATGTGATAGTCACATTTTTGGTTTGTATGCAGGGAATCAGTAGGGTAGGGGAAATTGGCGCATAGGAGCACATTTGGATTAGATTTCCGGCTCATGCAGTTTTGAAGTTTAGTTAGATATTGAAATATTGTTATTAGCTTTTAGATGCGTAAGACATTGTCTATCATATAGTACATTGTTCAAGGATTTTGTTTTTAATAAAATTGTCGTTTAATTTCTTTTAACATCTGTTGTTTGAAATTATCCTTGAAATGTTGTATGATTCTGTTGAATGCATTATTGATGATAACTTGAATATTGAATGCATCCAAAGTGTTTGGATCTTAGGAATTGTGTCTATTATGATTGTTAAGATAGACATTACAAGAATCAATTCAACCAAAGGTCCAGTTGGACAGGACTTTGGAATCATTTGACTTAGAGTCTCATGATGAATTGAGTTCTTAATGTGTCAAGAAATGAATCAACCAAAGATCCAGTTGGACAGGATTTTGGAATCATATGACTTAGAGTCAGATGATGATTAAGTTCTTTATAAATCATAAATGGCAAGAAATAAATCACCCAAAGATCCAGAGGATAGGATTTTGGAATCAGTTAACTTGGAGTCAACTGAAGATTGCAAGTCTTGACCAGCATTAACAAAGTCATAAGTTTACATAGATATGTAAAGGACGTAGAGATTAGGAGCAACGAACACATCAGTTGCTGTGTGTTGCTCGAATCTTCAAATAAAGCACAATAGTTTGTATTTCGTGATATTTGTCATTCAGAATGACGAATATGGCTACGCTTATCAGAATAAGCGATTAGATTGAAACCTTGAACAGTTCAAGGACTTCAAAGGAAGTACGAGATCTACTAAACCTAAGTGACAACTTAAACTGGGAAAATGGTTCACAGTCATTATCTTCCAAGAACATTAATAGTTGTAATGTGTCCTAGGGAAGATAATGGAGCATTGGTCGAAACAGTTCGATCCTCGATGTATGAGATACATTGCCAATTAGTTTTCCGTAAATTAAACACTAAACCAGTCAGACCATATAAACCATATTCCAACCACATCTTCGACTAAGTAGGCTTTGCAGACACTGTCTGAAATGTAAAGCTGGGATTGTCCCACTTGTACATTAAAGGTCCAGGGTCTTGTAGTGTTCGTCCGAACCTCATGACTGGCCTGAACCTAATCAGAAATGTCATTTCACTGGCTATCCCGCTGTACCTGGAAAAGAAAGAGCTCTTTTATAAAGAACTCATATTCTAAGGAGACAGTGGGAGTTGGGACAGTCGTGAATGAGTTCAGGATTAGCCAAGTGAAATAACCTTTAGTCATCACTAGGCTTAGAGCAGAAATCAGATTTTTTGTTTTAATTCTGACATTATCTTCTCTTGACCAGTAGTATTGATCACCATCATAAGTAGTTATGATCAGGGTGACATACCGATTAGTGGTAAAACACTATAGTTGGTACGGATTTTCAATCCGACTACTTGGAAGCATTGGTGAGCCCGGTTGCTGCCAATTAAGAGAACCTTAGGACGAGATACAGTCTATGTGACGGTTTGATTGATTTTACACCTCGTCTAAAAACCAGTTAGAGTAATTGAATCATCAAACGAAAGCAGCATGGACAGAAACGTACCTTCAAAACATCTGGTTGAGTGAGACGATACTCATAGTCAAGTAATTGACTCCGAGAGAAGCACTCTCAATAGAAGATGAAATCCGAAAGGATACTGCATATTGTAAGTCGTTAGTGGAGCGCGTGTGGATCACCGGCACACTAATAGGGACTTATAAAGAATATGCCAGTATAAAGGTACATGGGCCCGGGATTTCCCCGCGGACATCTCGCAATAAAGGATATTCAGATTCTCAAAATATGCCAAATGATTGGATTTTGAAAAAGGGCTGAAAGATATCCATTAAGATGTCAGAATGGTTTGGATTCTCAAAATGTGCCAAAGGTTCTGGATTTTGTGAATAGTCCATAACCGTGTCAAAGCCAATGGGAGTGTCGCTGTTATCTATTATCTCCATATGTATGTTACATAAAGTTTCTAGGAAACGTCTCTTTTCATTACAAAGTGTAATGACTTGGTGTTAAGAGACCGATCGCTATGAAAGACTTAATAAAGATACGACATGCTCGGGTGGTTATAAACGTCTATGAGATAGATCGAAACTTTGCAAAAATGATCTTGATGAGACTCAAGATGCATTGCCCTAGGAAATAGTTTCCTGTCATTGCAAAGTGTGATGATTTGGCATGAGAGATATAAAAGGTGCAACATACTCACATAATCCATTGACATATATCAGATAAATGTCGTCATCAGTATAGACCTGGCCATAGTAAGCATGATCTTGATAAGATTCAAGATGCATGAAGAAAAGTCTCCGAAAGGATATAGTTATTAAAAGTCATGACACAAGGATTATAAGTAATCCTAAGATTCCAAAAGGGTTTGGAATAGGACTAGATCGAATCCAACAAATTTCTTGGATCGATCAGAAGTGTCATGAACATGTCTTGATGACTTAATGCTTAGAGCATAGTGAGTCAGATTCAGGATATGACCTGGCTAGGAATACTTAATGGATTTTGTACATACGTGAGAAATCATTGGAAAATGATTGGGGTGAATGTTGATAACAATTTGAAAAGAGTTTTCAAATAAGGACTTAATGGTTAAATAATTTCGTTGGCATTCCGATGGAGCGCGTGTGGCTCACCGGCACATCGTAACACCTCGAAATAGTCTTAGGATGCAGTCATGTGGACTAAAGATCCCGAGAACCATGGAAAGTCACAGTACATAGAATGGAGTTGTTAGTGAGAATAACGGTATGACCAAAATTGAAATATCATCGGAAGGATATCCGATCGGATAAAGTGTATAAATGTATGAAATTTGAATACATAGAAAGAGTGAAAGGTCAAGTAGATACATAACACGAATTAAATAGTTTAAAAGGAATCTAGAAACCGATAATAGTTTTATGTAAAATCTGACTTGGTGATTACCTCGTAGAGACTTGGTAATTAGGCAATAGTAGCCACCGGTCAGATTTTATGTTTCAATTTTGCATGTTTCACTTCCCGAATAATTTGATTATTCAAAAGTCCACAGTCGCTCATACTTTTCGGGAGTAAGTATGAACGAAGACTGTCGTGAATTGGTTTGTAGATTGTCTAAGGAGTTAGACATTGCAGTAAGACTGCTACAACGTTCATGAGTACTTCGAAATAGAGATTTGAGTATTGGATAAACCCGCGCTCAACAGATTGCTTCATGGATTACATCACGAGCAATGTTGAGACGATAATATCGTATGATCTTGAAGCAGAGACATATGAGTTGAAATTTACGAGTCGATTGTGCATTGATAATGCAAAAACGCATCGGTAACTCGATGTTACAAAACACATTGTTGTGTACAATTTGATAAGTAAAATACACAATCATATGAGTCGAAGCTTATTCGTTCCTTGACCCTGATAGGAAACAGATATCTGTAGGCCGCTCGATGATTTTGAAGTTGACTAAAGTACTGGCCAGCCTGGACTAAGTTGATGTGTTCAATTAGAAGTCTGAAAGTCATAAGCAGAATCAGAAATCGGGAAACAGAGTATCGGACAGAGATTGATCTCAATCCATGTCTCGTGTCTGAAAATATCTTGTTGGACGAAGGATCATATGATCACTTATCTATGGACAGAACTGACTGGGTCAGAGTTCGGCAGCAGTTTCTTGGAAGCTGCAGGTTGTTAATTAATCAGAAGATAAATTAAAGTCATAGACTTATCCAAGTGGGAGACTGTTAGATTAGGTGTCTAAGCCATGACTTTATATTTATATTTATCTTGTTAATTGAAGCAAAGTCCATTTTGGTTGCCCTCATAGCTGGAGGTCAGGATAGAGTTCAGTAGAGTAAAAGGTTGATTTATTAATTGTTTAATAAATCAATAGAATTAATTAAATGGTTTATTAATATATTTAAGTGTTAATATATTAATTAGAAACTATAATAATTAATTGAGATTTAATCTAGAATTAATTGGATTTAATTTAGTGATTAAATTAATCAATTAAAAGTGTGAGGACGGGTTTGTATTTATTCAATAGTTGAATAACTGGCAAAGAGAAGTCCAGGGGCCAAAAGTGGCGCCACCCTTGGAGGCTTCTCTAGGGTTGGCGAAAACCCTAATTAGGGTTTAGGGATCTGGTCCAAGTGGTCAACAGGCTTACCCACTTGGAGGCTCCTTAGGGTTTCAGGTGTAACCCTAAGAGACTATAAAAGGAACCCTCTGGCTCCTCATAATTCACGCCTTTTCTCACTGTGATTACTCTGCTGGACTGTCTTCTCCATTGCTTTGGGTGTGACACCATTTGAGGCAGGACACTTGTGCTGCTAGCTTCAGGGATCATAAGATCAAAAGGTTGGTTTTTCTCAGTTTTGATCTTTAGAAATAATTGTTCCTTTAGGTTTTTAGTTTATTATCTTCATAGAAGAAAACATAGATCTTTCTAGGGTCACATGTGAACCATAGGAATTAATTGTTCATTGATTGCATAGAAAACCCTTCAATCACGACATCAGTGCTCCTCAAGATGCGTTGCCCAACCTCTCCCCAACAAATCGGGGTCCTGTACTTCCTCCATACAACATCTCAAATGAAGGCATGTTGATACTCGAATAAAAGTTGTCGTTGTAGGATAACTCTTCCAGAGGAAGATACGATGTAACACCCGGCTTTTAAAACAAAAACACCCCTGAAAAATTTTTCATTTAAAACACAGGTTTCAATACATAAAACCATAACAAGGGGTGTATTTTAATAAATACGGGTACAAGTGTATCAAGGAGAGTATAAAATACCATAACTCCTTTAAAGCCGGGCTGCTACTGACAGCATCTACGAGTCCTACTTCACGAGTCACGGACTCTATCTTGTCCCCTACCAGTATCATGCTAACTTGCAGGGACAGTAAACAACGGTATGAGCTACAAAGCTCAGTGAGTAATCAAATCTGCAAATAACATGTATCAAAATACAATCGTATAACTGTCTGGATATCGAATCCAACTCCTAGCCTTACTGGCTGACCATATATACTCTAGGATTTCACATCCTATTCTGTAGCCTTACAGGCTGAATCATAGTGACCTGTAATTAACAAGCCACGTTAGTTATTTGCATCTATAATCATGTCTAACGATTTCTGTCCCATATTTCTTAGTCTCAATGGACTGTATCATATATCATGACTATATAAGTCATATCATTTGTCAAGGCTATACAAGCTGTACCAAATCATTTCAGCATATAAATCATAGCCCATAGGCCTCACCAGCTTGGGTTCAACGACCCGGAATCATAGCCATAAGGCCGCACCATGCTCCTGTAACAATATCATAGCCGTATAGGCCGTACCGGTTGGATATAGCATCCAATATCACACAATACAAAATCAAATATGGCTCACGGGTTAGCCCGCTGTTGCCTAGACTCACGGCTCCGTTCTTGCCATCGAAATGACTCACGGCTTATCCGGTCTTGTCCATATAGGTTTGACTCACAGCTCCGTTCTTGTCTATTATAGACTCACGGCTTATCTGGTATTGTCGCACCATTTAAAATTAACTGACTCACAGCTCCGTTCTTGTCTATAATAGACTCACGGCTTATCTGGTATTGTCATGTCATTGACTCACAGCTCCGTTCTTGTCTTTATCAGACTCACGGCTTATCTGGTATTGTCGTATCATAGTGTATATATATGTATTGACTCACAGCTCCGTTCTTGTCATCGCAATGACTCACGGCTTATCTGGTATTGTCTTTTACATATATTTTTACACTTGTCATCTTCGTCCCTCGAAGCCGTTTCAACCTGTAACAATACAATCATCATATATCACATATGATATCAGTGAGATTACTCACCTGAAGGATTATTACAACTAATTTGTTGTTCCTTGCTTTCCGATACGATCCGTAGAATTTTGTCCCGCACCTATAATTTAATCATTTTCAACATAATTATAGGTTAATACCCATTTCAACTAACTCTAATACACTAGAGTTCAATAAAACATTGTTACAAACAATGCCTAGTTAATAAACTTTCCGTTTACTAACTTTATATGAATTTTACTATTCACCGGGACATTCGGATCGGTCTACAGTGCCCCCGAGGGGTCGGAAACTCAATCTAAAATTTTTCCCAAACTTTTCAGACTATAACGAGCCTATGGTCCAAATTTGAACTAAAACGGACAAGCAACGCAAAAGATAGCGTTTCAAAGTTCCTGTCTGAGGGGCGCACCCCGCCCAGGCATGGGCGCACTGCGCCTGGGCGCACCCCGCCAGGCTTTTGGGCGCACCGCGCCTGGCACCTGCAGGTGCCTCCTGTCCAGCCGCGATTTATGCACTGTAGCATGCTGTTTTTGGCTCATAAGTCCTTAATCAGGTCCTTAATCGATTGGGGTTTGTTCTAGGACCAAAACCCTTGACTAATAACTAGTTTTAAACCATTACAAACACCTTAATCACACCAATTCATGATTTAGGGTTCTTGAGCAATAACTCAATTTATCAACAATAGCAATGTACTTTGCTATTTTTATCATATGTTCTTACTACTTGAACATGCTTAAGCCCAGAAATCATATAAACATCATGGATTATGGCTGAAATCATAAATTCCCGTCCACTCCATTAAGACTCACCAAGAACACACAAAAGCTTGGATAGAAATCAAGTTACTAACCTTAAATTGTTTAGGAATCACCCATTCCAAACCTTGATTCCAATTCCTTGTCTCAAGCTTCATGATCTTCCAGAAATTTCTCTCCAAAATCCACTCCCGTAGCTGCACAATGAGCTGGTCAAAGAGGAGAGTCAAACTCTCTATATTTATACTCCAAAAATTTACATTTTTGGTCCTAAAGTTCCATTTCTTGAACTTTGTCCACAAAATCAAGTTTTATTACAATAAAACTTCCATTTCTTACATTTTGGCCACAACCAACAATATTTTTACATAATTGGTCGTTGACTTGGTCAAATGACCAAAATACCCTTTTTCGGTAAAACGACCAAAAATAAGTTTTTATAACATTTTAAGTCCAAAACTTAAAATATTATTTCAAACCAAATACTTTTCTGTCCAAAAGACCATTTTACCCTTCCAAGGTAAAATGACCAATTTACCCTTTTACAATAATTATAAAAAGAGTATCTTGGCGTTACAAATTCTCCCCTCCTTCAAAAGATTTCGTCCCCGAAATCATATTATCACGCGAGGGTATTTATTTCTCGTTACTATTCCGGTTTCTCATATCACATGGAAACCTTTATGGTTTTGCTACAGCTCTTTAACCATACCAAACTTCGAATCTCGTGGTTATATCACCACGCGCATATCACTCATCCGGTTGTCCCGGGTACCATAATCACTTATCTTCCTCATTTCACATGAGGGATTCGTTAACATCTATCAATCTATGTTCTCAGAACCCTGAGACCCATAGAAAACTTTACAATCATCTTGAAGTTCATCAAGGATATTCAATCAACACACCGCAATTTCTTGCGTTTGGGATATACAGAAAGGTCCAATCAACAAGGACTCAACTTTCCTTTTTGTCCCACATCAATTTCTAGTACTTCCGGAAGGTCACTTTGAGTTCCACTATCTTCCCTTACTTGGGGTTTCAATGGTTTTACTCGACAATCCACATACTACTCTTGTCGATCTTGGTCTATTTCCAAGCTTTCTCGACCTTGCCGAATCCTTTCTTCTGTTTGAGATACAATCTCAGGTTTAGTCAACGGCTTCTCCCCAACTTCTGTCTAGCAAATCGGCGTACAATACGGTAGTCTAAACAATACTTCCTACAAGTCAATAAAACACTAGTATAGTACCTATACTAATCTACAACTTCTACCAAGGATAGACGGTCATCTAGTCTTCCGCTAGGGTCTGTTATGAAGATTTCAGGTATATCTCCTAAGGTCTGCATCATTATCTCATCTCATCAATCCATCTGGGATTCGCACACAGTACTTACTAGTACTTTTGAGCTAATAATTCTAAGAATTAATGCTAAATTCAGCAAATAATTCTAGTATCTCGATCCGATACAGTCGCCACCTGTGGTGCACGTCAAAAATTTTCTTTATCTTTGTAGTTTTTCACTACTTTTCGATCTTAATTTCTTCTTAGTCAGTATAAACATACACTGATTTCATCAATCAACCTGCAATTCACCCATATGGTGTCATACCCATACGGTATTTGCAAAGACTTTACTACAAAGTCTATGATATTTTTCGTCCCATTTCATTTTTGGGACCGACAGTCCACATACTTCTAATGATTTGACTGTAGTTACACACAAGTCAAACACTTTTCACATGTCTTTCTTCAGCCCCGGCCGCCAACACATAGGTTTTATCGACCTATACAGTTTGGTATCGCCCCGGGTATGCTGCATATCTGATACAAAATGCATCTTTTCTAGATGATTTTTATATTTCACTTGGCTTTGGAACTCACATTTACAACCGCCACGGGAGTTAAATCACTGTGATATTCCAACCAACTTCCGCTACTTTTCAATCATTTCTTCACTTTTCACTTTTTCAGACTTGCACACATCTTCCTGTGCTACCCGAATCAACTCAGGTAATCAATTTGCCACGTTCATACACGTGGATGTAACCTACAAAGGTTACTCTTTCTAATCCAAGGCATCTGTAACCACATACGCCTCTCTGAGATGGTACAAGATTTCATACCCGAAATCTCTAAGTAATCCATCTATCTTTGCTATTTCATCTTCCGTTTCTTTTGATCAATTAAGTATCTCAACTTTTATGATCTTATTGCTATAAGCTTTACACCATACAAGTAGTGTTTCCAAAGCTTAAACACCACGTTCATAATTGCTACCGCAATCTCATGCATTCACAGTCAACGTTGGATACCTTTCAATGATCCAATCCATCTTCTCTACTTAGCATCATTGCTAATGTTAGAGGTTCACACAAGGTTCATTCCAAAACTTTACAACATATCTGTGGTCTTTCTACCACTCAGACTTTACACTTTTCTTGGTCAACTTTAATAAGCTAACCAGCAATCAAGGAGCAGTTTTCTACAACTCTCCTATAATAACCCGCCAAATCTAAGGAACTACAATGTCAGTCTGATTCCTCAGGCGGTTCCAGTTTTACCACATCATCTATCCCACTGGATTTATTTCATCATCTTTGGCAGTATTATCATGCCTAAGGAGTTGAAACTTCTTTTAACCAAATTTTCATACTTGGAGAATTTACATATCACTGAACTCAGTGAAGTAACTCCAGTATCTGGTACAATGTACCTCATATTTAATCTGGTTTCGAGAATATCACATTCTCAGTAGTCAATGGACATACACATTAATTTATCTTTCTTCTTTTCAAACAAGATAGGGCTCCCTCTGATGACACTACAGTCATATGAGATCCCAATTTAAAAACAATTTCTTCCAATTGTTTTACCACTCTGCCATCTCTGTAGAGGCCAATTAATACAGAGCCTAGATAACAGGAACGGCTCCCAATACCAGCTTAATCATAAGCTCTTCTTGCCAATCCGGCAGAAATCTTGGAAGTTCTTTTCAAAAGAATCATCCGAAAATTATTTAAAGTAGTACACTACTTTCACCACTTTATTAAGCTTGGCCCATACCACGTATGCCAACTACAACATCATTCCTTTACTAACTCTTTTCCGAGTTTAAGCAAAGAAGCTAACCGGTATTCTCAACAACGGTCATTCACCATGGATTTTCATCCGTTCATTTCTGCTTTCTGAACCTTCATGTTCATATTTCTACAAATCATGTTAGCATAATTCATTGCTAACCAATTCATAAGCACAATTGCTTCAGATTCACTGGTAGTCATCGGCTTCAGATTCATAGGGAAAAGGGTCCCGTAAATCCTAGGCAGACTACTTTCCAGGTGTTCAATATCTTGAACATACTTGCTATCTACAATAGCTATTTCAAATATTTCATCCAAAATCATTGATGAAAAATTCAAACAAAACATCGAATCATCGATCCAAAGCATAGCTTCATGGATCAAATATAACATACACGAGTTATATTCAGAACGATGATATCTACGACCATATCAGTCTCCTCACGAGCTTCTCCCACAATCTACTGGGATGCTCATGGTACCATGGGTCCTTTTCGACCATTCGTTCCTTCTTTCTTTCCTGGGTTCATCACCCGTCACTCCACATTCAGCACGTGAGTATTTCAATAAGAAGTGATCTATAGTTCCACACTGGAACCACTTCCGTCCCATTCAACAAGCTCGAGCAATCTGCTCCTATCATCTGCAATTTCAGCATGTCACGGTAGAGTCTCAACTCTACAATTTTCCTTAGTGCCTTTCCTGCACTGATCACTATACATAGTGGCTCTGTTTTGGTCCTTTCCCTATAAGTTTGGACCCAATTTGTGACAATTTCTTCTGAGAAGTCCACTGCTTTTCACGTAGTCTCAACTACTGTTCTTTCACCTTGAATATCAACCAAGGTGAGCAACCGTTTCATTTACTTGACCACATCAGCTAACATTGCTCGTCATGTGGATTTTTCCGCTACTTGTCTCGTTGCCCCTCGTTCGATGGAGTCTTGAGAAAAGGCTGATCCGCCTCTTAAAGTGACACGCACTAAATTCCTCCCAGTAATACCCGCTGCTCATACTTCTTATACGTTAAAAGTCAGCAATAGTTAGGTTATATATGTATACTAACAACTATATACACCTAACAGTTCATCATGTCTACTGTTTCAGGGTTTAAGTCCAGGAATCTACTCTATAGACACCTAGTTCACTTAAACCTCGGCTCTGATACCAACTTGTAACACCCGGCTTTTAAAACAAAAACACCCCTGAAAAATTTTTCATTTAAAACACAGGTTTCAATACATAAAACCATAACAAGGGGTGTATTTTAATAAATACGGGTACAAGTTTATCAAGGAGAGTATAAAATACCATAACTCCTTTAAAGCCGGGCTGCTACTGACAGCATCTACGAGTCCTACTTCACGAGTCACGGACTCTATCTTGTCCCCTACCAGTATCATGCTAACCTGCAGGGACAGTAAACAACGGTATGAGCTACAAAGCTCAGTGAGTAATCAAATCTGCAAATAACATGTATCAAAATACAATCGTATAACTGTCTGGATATCGAATCCAACTCCTAGCCTTACTGGCTGACCATATATACTCTAGGATTTCACATCCTATTCTGTAGCCTTACAGGCTGAATCATAGTGACCTGTAATTAACAAGCCACGTTAGTTATTTGCATCTATAATCATGTCTAACGATTTCTGTCCCATATTTCTTAGTCTCAATGGACTGTATCATATATCATGACTATATAAGTCATATCATTTGTCAAGGCTATACAAGCTGTACCAAATCATTTCAGCATATAAATCATAGCCCATAGGCCTCACCAGCTTGGGTTCAACGACCCGGAATCATAGCCATAAGGCCGCACCATGCTCCTGTAACAATATCATAGCCGTATAGGCCGTACCGGTTGGATATAGCATCCAATATCACACAATACAAAATCAAATATGGCTCACGGGTTAGCCCGCTGTTGCCTAGACTCACGGCTCCGTTCTTGCCATCGAAATGACTCACGGCTTATCCGGTCTTGTCCATATAGGTTTGACTCACAGCTCCGTTCTTGTCTATTATAGACTCACGGCTTATCTGGTATTGTCGCACCATTTAAAATTAACTGACTCACAGCTCCGTTCTTGTCTATAATAGACTCACGGCTTATCTGGTATTGTCATGTCATTGACTCACAGCTCCGTTCTTGTCTTTATCAGACTCACGGCTTATCTGGTATTGTCGTATCATAGTGTATATATATGTATTGACTCACAGCTCCGTTCTTGTCATCGCAATGACTCACGGCTTATCTGGTATTGTCTTTTACATATATTTTTACACTTGTCATCTTCGTCCCTCGAAGCCGTTTCAACCTGTAACAATACAATCATCATATATCACATATGATATCAGTGAGATTACTCACCTGAAGGATTATTACAACTAATTTGTTGTTCCTTGCTTTCCGATACGATCCGTAGAATTTTGTCCCGCACCTATAATTTAATCATTTTCAACATAATTATAGGTTAATACCCATTTCAACTAACTCTAATACACTAGAGTTCAATAAAACATTGTTACAAACAATGCCTAGTTAATAAACTTTCCGTTTACTAACTTTATATGAATTTTACTATTCACCGGGACATTCGGATCGGTCTACAATGCCCCCGAGGGGTCGGAAACTCAATCTAAAATTTTTCCCAAACTTTTCAGACTATAACGAGCCTATGGTCCAAATTTGAACTAAAACGGACAAGCAACGCAAAAGATAGCGTTTCAAAGTTCCTGTCTGAGGGGCGCACCCCGCCCAGGCATGGGCGCACTGCGCCTGGGCGCACCCCGCCAGGCTTTTGGGCGCACCGCGCCTGGCACCTGCAGGTGCCTCCTGTCCAGCCGCGATTTATGCACTGTAGCATGCTGTTTTTGGCTCATAAGTCCTTAATCAGGTCCTTAATCGATTGGGGTTTGTTCTAGGACCAAAACCCTTGACTAATAACTAGTTTTAAACCATTACAAACACCTTAATCACACCAATTCATGATTTAGGGTTCTTGAGCAATAACTCAATTTATCAACAATAGCAATGTACTTTGCTATTTTTATCATATGTTCTTACTACTTGAACATGCTTAAGCCCAGAAATCATATAAACATCATGGATTATGGCTGAAATCATAAATTCCCGTCCACTCCATTAAGACTCACCAAGAACACACAAAAGCTTGGATAGAAATCAAGTTACTAACCTTAAATTGTTTAGGAATCACCCATTCCAAACCTTGATTCCAATTCCTTGTCTCAAGCTTCATGATCTTCCAGAAATTTCTCTCCAAAATCCACTCCCGTAGCTGCACAATGAGCTGGTCAAAGAGGAGAGTCAAACTCTCTATATTTATACTCCAAAAATTTACATTTTTGGTCCTAAAGTTCCATTTCTTGAACTTTGTCCACAAAATCAAGTTTTATTACAATAAAACTTCCATTTCTTACATTTTGGCCACAACCAACAATATTTTTACATAATTGGTCGTTGACTTGGTCAAATGACCAAAATACCCTTTTTCGGTAAAACGACCAAAAATCAGTTTTTATAACATTTTAAGTCCAAAACTTAAAATATTATTTCAAACCAAATACTTTTCTGTCCAAAAGACCATTTTACCCTTCCAAGGTAAAATGACCAATTTACCCTTTTACAATAATTATAAAAAGAGTATCTTGGCGTTACATACGAATCCCAACTCCTACCAAAATTGATGACACATGCTCCCAATATATCCTCAAGCATCTGAATCGTCCTCTCATTCTAGCTATTGGTCCGAGGGTGATAAGTGGCACTGAAATGAAGCTAGGTGCCCAAATCCTCATTGAACATCTTTCAAAACCTGGAAGTAAACCTGATATGCCTACTGATATCACCAAAACAGGTACACAATGGCGAATAATCACCCTTCACACATAGATGTCGTCCAATCTCTCTAAGGTATAAGTCTCCTGAATTGGTATAAAGTGAACACTCTTGGTCAATATATCCATGATGATCCATATAATATCTATATTCCGAGGAGTACTCGACAATTTGGTGATAAAATCCATCGTAATATGCTCCCAGTTCCATTCAGGAATCTCTTGTTGGATTAGGTGTCTAAGCCATGACTTTATATTTATATTTATCTTGTTAATTGAAGCAAAGTCCATTTGGGTTGCCCTCATAGCTGGAGGTGAGGATAGAGTTCAGTAGAGTAAAAGGTTGATTTATTAATTGTTTAATAAATCAATAGAATTAATTAAATGATTTATTAATATATTTAAGTGTTAATATATTAATTAGAAACTATAATAATTAATTAAGATTTAATCTAGAATTAATTGGATTTAATTCAGTGATTAAATTAATTAATTAAAAGTGCAGGGACTGGTTTGTATTTATTTAATAGTTGAATAAATAACTGGCCAGTGGACAGGGGCCAAAAGTGGCGCCACCATGGAAGGATTCTCCATGGTTGGCGAAACCCTATTAGGGTTTAAAAAAGGCTTGGTCCTTTTAGTCAGCAGGCTTGCCCATTTGGAGGCTCCTTAGGGTTTCAGCTGTAACCCTTGGAGGCTATAAAAGGAGGCACCTGGCCACCCTAAAACCTGTGACATTTTCACCAAGATTACTCTGCTGGACTGTCTTCTCCATTGCTTTGGGTGTGACTTGCATTTGAGGCAGGACACTTGTGCTGCTAGCTTCAAGAACAAGATTCAAAGGTTGGTAATTCTTGTTTTAAACTTTAGAAATTATTGTTGGCCTTTAGCTTTAGTTTATTATCTTCATAGAAGAAAACATAGATCTTTCTAGGGTTGCATGTGAACCATAAGAAATTATTTGTTCATTGTTTGCTAGAAAACCCTTCATCTCTAAGGGTTGAAACTTGTTGTGAGGATCCTGATGCTCACCCTTGACCTTCCTGCATATCAAACACCCATCAACGTACCAAGCTACGTCCCGTTTCATGATGGGCCACCAATAATCCACTCGCAGATCTTTACAGATCTTCGTCGTGCCTATATAAATGGAAAACTTCGACCTATGTGCCTCATTCCTCAATGTCTGTCAGGTCCCACCAACTGAAGGAACCCAAATCCGATTGTACAGTGTCAATAAATCTTGGCTATCTCGATCAAAATCTACCATCTGCCCCACAATCCTTTATTTTTTATGATTCTCTACCCTTATGGCCTCAACCTGAGCCTCCCTGATCATCTCAAGTAAAGATGTGACTATCGTCATCCTCAAACACAAATCACGAAGGGATACACTAATTATTCTACAACCCAATACATTAGCCACCGCATTAGCCGTACATAGGTGGTATAAAATCTCTCAATCATACGCCCTTACTACCTAGAGCCACATCCCTTGCCACGTACTCAGGTTCGGCCGACACGAAAAATATCTCGAACTTCTATAGTCCTTCCTTCTCTTATCGAACAAAGTCGGCGCTCACCAAGGCGAACTACTAGGCCTGATAAATCCTTTTTCCAACAGCTCCTGAAGTTGCATGGATAACTCGTGCATCTTAGGCAGTGTTATACGGTATGCTGCCTTAACTATCGGAGCCGCACCTGAGATCAAACCTATCTGAAACTACATCTGTCCCTTAGGAGGTATACCCAATAATTTTTGAAAAACATACTAGGAATCCTTGAACCGCGGGTACCTTTGCTGCAATCGTCATTTTTTTCTCCCCGAGTATCGACAACATAAGCCAAAAAATACAGACATCCCTTGCAAACGAATGCAAGGTCGTACTGCTTCACATCCATTTGCCCTAAACTATCCGCTCTCCCCACTTAGGGTTTAAATTCGCACCTGCTGCCAACCACAACCAATTAATGGCTCAAACTGGCTTATCTAATCCATACCAATCGCTATGGTAACCTTGAAATCGAGATAGGGATGAGGTCTATCGAAAACCTCACCCCGTAAATCTCATGTACACGATTACGGTAGGCTGTAAATGCTATAGCCGTCCCATAATCTATAATCTCAACCTCTAGAGATTGGTTTGGTGCTCTCAGAGTAACATCAAGATCCTTGCTAAAAGTGAGCGACACAAAAAACGGCTCGTTCCCGAGCTAAACGACACTAGCGCAAATCCGAAATTAACCAGAATACACATATTCAATCATAAATAAACATGAGCATAACACATAAATGAATGCTTACCGTTGAAAACATATGGCGCTGCTCTCACTCATCTAATGTGAGCTAGTAAGCTTTGCCCTTATCCCACGGGGCCTCCGCCTTCACCTGGCGGCCATCAACGATCCTTAGTGTAGCGGGTGTTGGGGCCTGCACTTCTCCCCTTATTAACTTGGGACAATCGGCCTTAATGTGACCGGCCTGATCACAATGGTAACATACCCTCATTTATTGTGTATAGTCACGATTGATATGACCTTCATTGCCACACTTGTGGCACGAAAATGAACAACACCGAACCTAATCGATCTTCCCATACTTGCCACATCGCTCGTGGCCCCACTGTCCTTTTTATCGTGCCTTAGTAGCCTTGAGCTTCTTCGCTGCTTGTTGTATCTGAACATGGGCATGTCTCTTCTGTCCTTGGTGGGTATCGAACTCCAGCTCCCTCGATCTGACCGTAGCCTCCAACTCAGTAAGGGTCTAACATCTAGAAGTAGTTACAAACACTCTAATCTATATCCTCAACACGGCCAAACACCGAGCCGTCTTCATTTCCTCGACAGCAGCATACCTCTTATTGAACATGGCTATCAACGCTGTATTGATTGAGCCCATCATCAGGGGTAGCATCTCAAACACATCCCTAAACACCTCAGCGACGATCAAATCCCGTGCATTCTTATCACTCAATCTCAATACACCCTGGTCATTGCCCCCAACCGGATCTTGAACTACTCTCTCCTCGACTAGTAGTCAGACCATGCTGGAGATATAAAAATGAGTAGGTTATAACGAATTCATATTGCAAATCACACATGATCCTCTCATCCACTGGTTCCTTGGAACCCTTATGATTCTTCCTGATTCAAGTACAAATCCCGTGCTTCCAATAATACGGGCACTATACTGCCTTCCACACCTATTCACATTTGCCCCAAGAATTGCCCTAAACCTTCTAAATCACCCCTAGACGTTCTTAGGATTCCGCACCACTTACGTGTCGAGAAAAATTTATGGTAATATCGCCATGCCGTCTTATGAATGCACAGTCATACGTAATTGAGGATAAGATAGACAGTCGAATAGGTGATCCCACCCTAAAGTCACAACCAAACAAGGAACAAACAGTAATGCCAGAACAAGAATTCTAAGGCTATCTGATCTTAATCACGTATGACCCTAAAGCATTCACTTAGCAACCTAACGATATCAACATAGATGTCAAGTAGCACATAACAAACGACATCCAAGGAAATAAGACATCCCTATAATCAGGCAATTCTAACATGCAATCCCTGAGCAGGTCCTTAGCCTATATTCTAGCATCCATTTCTACCAATATTATAAACATAAACATGGATATTTTGAAACCACTTTCCTTCTTGAGCTCCGACTGGCCTTATTTTATAAAATTATTTTCTAATAAGTTTTTATAATAATATCATAGTCCTTAGTTTAAGTTTGGACTCACACTAATGTTCATCCAAATCCCTCAAACCAATGCTCTGATACCAACTTGTAACATCCCAAATTCCACAACCAAAATTTTCATTTTAAAATAAAGTATAAACATCAAAACCATTTTAAACACCATAAAAACCCATTTGTTCATTGTCAAATAACATCATTCCAAAATCCATGATATGAAAATCCAGAGTGATAAACAATAACAACGAAGGTCTGAAAACATGATCATGTCAGATGCAAGTACAGTCAGGCGCGTCCTTCCCTTTTTCTGAAAAAGTGTCTGAAAACATTTAATTTGAGAGAGTAAGCACACAACTTAGTGAGTTTCCCAAAATACCACACATCCTATCACATAACAAACATACCACATAATGGCTCTAGGACTAGCTCCGATCCGTCAGATTCGCGGGTTACCCCTATTCTGCCAACACCCAAGGACTCTCGTGCTAACCTCGATTCGTCCAACTCATGGGCTAACCCCGTTCCGCCAACATCTGAGGACTCTCGGGCTAACCCTATTCGGCTAACATATATAATTGCAAACTTAAGGACTTTTATGCGAAATTAATTTTATTTAGGATAAAAACGTAAAAAATTGCAAACTTAAAGGCTTTTATGCGAATTTAATTGCATAGTAACCTGGAACAGGTTTCTAGGGTCGAGATGGAAAAAAGTTTGCAAAGTTTGGGTTTTAGTGAACATAAAATCTATAAAATGATAAAACCGAACATTTTCAAAAAACTTAAAAATTTGTATGACAAAAGCTTTTTCTTTTGGGATAACACAATTCAGGGTTTAGCTGAATTTCATCGTTTTATTATTTAATATAAAAATGATGTTTTAATACCGTTTTGTTGATTTAAATGTTGTTGCAAAACAATAGTTTGGAGATTGTACAAATTTTTGGGACTCGCTTAAAATGTTTATCGGACCTTGAGTTTAAATACTTGTTTTCTTTAATACATTCATAAGGAATTGTGTCCTTTTCATTTCATTGACATGTTAGCGCAAAATCGTTTCCTTTCGTTTTTCGTAAACTTCGAATAAATATATAATTCAAAAAACACAACTATTATTTACCATAAAAGGTAAGAATTGTGATCCATAAACGTCTTTGCATAAAGAAAAGATCAACAACAGCCATATGTAACTTAAAACAAAGAGACAACCATAATTTACATAGGCTGGCCATGCACTAGGCCTTTCGTTTTCAAACGTGTCTTCTAAAAAGTTATTAATATATGTGAAATTTTAACGTGTGAAATATGTTACGTCGAGGTTATATTCATTTTTGTTATTATAATATTAAATTAATTTTACTCGTTTTTCTTTTGGTATGCACGCACATTCTCATCTTCAAAGATGGGGGAAAACCGAAAAAGTAAAAGAAAGACGAGCTTATTCAACGGGTCTACCTATTTTGGCCTAAACCGACCCATTATTTACATAAGGAACTTTATTCAACCTTTTCTATTCTTTAGTTTAATCTAGTTAACAAGTTAATTTATAGGATGTTTGGATGTACGTTTAAAAGTTAAAACTAATTAAGGGTTTGTTATGCAATAAAAAGATTATCTAAAAGCAAGATAAAATTGATATTTACCCATTATTTAACTTAATTTAAAAAAATTTATTATAGTTTTTACATTTATTATTTATTTACCCATTATTTTAGCCTAATTTAAAAGTTTTAACATTTATGATTAGGGGTGTTTGATATTGTTTATTTAGAACAACTTATATTTTTTCTTTTGATAAAAATGTTTATTAGGTTATATGATATCAAAATAAAAAAAAAATATTCGAATTAACTAAGGTAGTATCAAAATATTAATAAAAAAATAATTTGTTTTTCTAGCATTTGATAAATGGCCATTTCTTTTTACTCTAATGCCTGGGAAAACAGTCTTATAAGGCGATAATAGAAGTGCTAGAAATATGATCCACAATCATAAGTTGATAGTTTAAGTCATATTTGTTACAAATATATAGATTGAATAATATAACTAGGGTTGGGTTAGACATAAAAAAAATTAATCAAAAAAGTCTTTATATATTATCGAGTCATTTATTTTTCTAAATATAATACATTGTATACTTGACAATATTATACATAAAAAGTATAATTTTATAATTTCAATAATTATTTATATGACTTATTTTATTATAATATAAAATATACGACTTCAAATATTAATATTATTAAGTTAATAATATTATTTTTATTTTAACTCATATTTAAAAGTTTTAGTAGCTATAGGGGTAAATAATTTAAATGCATAATAAATATTTTTAAATAAGTTACAAAAAACTTAAAAAATTTGTTTATTTAAATCAATAAGAGTTTCAGTTTAGTAAATATAATCATTCAAAAATGTTTTTTTTATTTCAATAGGTAATAAACGCTCTATATAAAATTATAAATAATCCAAAAGCTATAATATTTCATTCTTATATATATGGGAAATTATAAAAGATTTAAATTAGTTATCCTACAATAATAATGTCAAATAATATGACCAATATAATTTTATTCTATTATAAGTAAGTATAGTTTTTCTGTTTTTATTAACTTCATATGGTCGTAAAAAAGAAGTGATGAAATAAACCCCAAATTGAAATAAAAATGGAAAATGACTTATTAGGATAATCAACTATTTGATTTATTCGCCGTTCAAAAAAAAAAAAAACTATTTGATTTGTTCGCGTTTAGTCACTTTCATTTTTTTTCGTGCTTTATTTGTTATTAAACTATTTATTTTGTTCATGATACATCCTTACGACCTGAAATAGCATGTTACAGCCTAATTGGCATCTACATGGCTAATACGTGTCAAATATGTGGCATCTACGTGGCTCCGAGGTTATGAAAAATGACTTATAAGGCTAAAGGGAGTGGTTGCCTATGAAACCATTGGCATCGGCTGCCAAGTAGGCGCCACGTAGGATGCCTACGAAATGGCTTTTCTATGCCTACAACTTGGAATGGTTGCCTATGAAAGATGCCTATGATTATTTTTTTTGTTTTTTATTTTTTTAAAGTCAATCCATAAAAATAAAAATTACATAAAAATAAATTTAAAAACGTTACATTAAAATTAAAAACGTTACATTAAAATTAAAAACGTTAACTAAAATTAAAAACGTTACATTAAAATTAAAAACATTACATTAAAATTAAAAACGTTACCTAAAATTAAAAACGTTACATTAAAATTAAAAACATTAAAACAACATCGTCAATCGGAAAAATCCTCTGTATCGTCCACCGGAGGCACGTTAAGATCCACATGATTAACGCGATATATATGTTCCACCAAATCGGCACGTAGCTCGTGGTGTTTGGCAACATCGCGTAGCTCCCGTCTTATTGCGACGTACTCCGGAGAACCAGGAATTATTGGCGGATGACTGCTTGAAGCCGCGACTTGCTCGCTTTCCACATACTTGCATATAGCCCGTCCCTCGTCCTCTAAAATCATGTTGTGTAAAATAATACACGTATACATAAGACAAAATATTTTTTTAAATTTTAATGCAACTAGCTGTTTGAAACCCATTTTAAAAAGGAAAATTTTTTTTATTAAGGATGCCGCCAAGAATTCGCCTACGTCCGGATACCGCCAAACCCACGCCGCCCACCAATGCCGCTAAAGCAGTATGGTGGATGCCGCCGGCATCAAGTGCCACGGAGGATACCGACGGCATCAACCCCTCCATTCCGTTCAGTCTAAGGGTAACCAACTATTTGATTTGTTAACGTTTGGTCACTTTCCTTTTTTATTCGTGCTTTGTTTGCCATTAAACTATTTATATTGTTCAACCTAAATCCTTATGACTAACATGTAGTGTCAGTTTAATCACTCAATGTCGTAATTACGTGTATCATTACCCTTATAACTCATTTTTCCTTTAAAAGAAAACTTGCAGTTTTTTATTTTTGGACTCGGTCGTGTAGCATGCTTAATAGCTCGTTTGATTTATCAATTGGTCATTCATATTTTACAGATTCATCGGTATTCTATAGCTTGCTATAAGGTGATTAAGTGACCATTTTCAATGGGAAGATATGCATTGTAGGAATTATATACTTCCTAGTTGTGTGTCTGTATAATGTGGTAGGATATAAATTTTAGGGGTGAGGACATTGCTACACGTAATGACACATGTAATCAACCCACGCACTACTTGTATTACGACATTGAGTGATTAAAGCGTAGATGCCACCTATTTGTCACGTATTTGCCATGTCGATGCCAATTAGGTTGTAACCTGCTATTCCATGTCATAAGGATGTATCATAAACAAAATAAATAGTTTAATGCCAAATAAAACATGAAAAAAAAATGAATAAACGTGAACAAATCAAATAGTTGATTACCCTAATAAAACATTATTCAAAATAAAAATCAACGAAATATCCCTATCGTGATTCGTTTCGAGTTTTGACATTCACTCGAGAAGAAGGTGAGTTGTCAAATGCAAATAGACACATGCCATCTCTTCTTTCCACTCTTTGTTTTAATGGCCAACACCATTAACCGAAAACCGGGAGTTAAATCGGTCAAATCAAAACCCTTTTTAATACATCAAACCCTTTTCTAAAATTTTCAACAAAATCGGACAATTTATAATCTTAACCTTTTGTCACAAAACATTGGGGTTTTCTTTATTTTCAGGATTTCAAGAAAATTCCCCTGAAAAAAAATCTATCGACATCCATTCCTCCCTTCTCAATCCCACCAAACCCTCCTTTTTTATAATCTGTCCGGTACACTCTTCCTTGATTCTTGAAAATTTGTTAAATCTTACAGGAGTTTATACAATAAAGAAATAATCTTGATTGTCTCGAGTGTTGTTGTTTTTAATCTTGGGTTAGTATAAAGATTATTGATACTCGGGAATATGTTCTTTTTTTAATAGTATATGTATAAAGTTTTTTAAATTTAGTTTTATTCTTGAAAACAGAAGAAAAACAGTTGTTTGTAACTGTAATAGTAACATTTTCCTGATAATCTTTAAGAATCAAGCTCTGCTAATTACAGAGCATATTTTTATGCTCTTATAATAATAAAAATCGAAACCCTTTTCGGGGAGTTTCAAGGAACTCCATCTTCTTCTTTTCATTGCTTGTCGCTCACTGTTTGTGGGTGTCCTTTGATCTAAACCCCTTTCTCTCTCTTCTTTTATTGTTGCTTCAAGTTTTTACATGTTCAGTCTATTTATTATATTAAAAAACAAGAGTTTTAATTATTTTTATTATTCGGGATTGATTCATTTTGGATCAATCTTGGTTTGGAGTTTTGGGGATTACTGATTTTCGCCTTCATGGGATGGATTTGATGGTGAAGTATTTATTCTTGGTGTTGCAAGTTTCCGCCATTGTTAGTTCTCTGGTTCTTGAAGGATCTTCAGGTAATTCCCTTCTTACCCCTCTCAGAATTTCGAAAACTTTAAGATAATATCCAAATCTAGCCATTTTCTTGAAACCCCATTTGGGAAATTTCTGAAATTGTGATGTGGGTTATGATGTTTTTTGTTTCTTGATTTATGTTCTTGTATTTGAGCTACATTCTTGATAACTCTTGATGTCGCAAGTTGTCCTTGTTTTGTGATTACTAATTATAGAAAAATGGAAGTAGAATGGTAATTCAATCAATTTATAATTAGGATTTGATGTAATTTGAAAATCTTTACAATCTACCAAAAATATATGCTTATATCTCGTCACTAGATTTGGAAGATTTCTAATCTTTCCAGAAAAAAAAAAACCCATGAACCTTAGCACCTTTGAGAAATTTTACGCATTAATTAATCATTCTTGAAAAAAAATCTTTATTATTTACAGGGCAAACAATATCACCATCGACTAGTTTTTCTGGTGTTCCTCCCATTATTGAAGGCCAAATAACAAGTAATTCACCTGGTCCAACATCTCAACCAAATGGTAAATTTTTATCTCATAAAATGTGAGACGTTTTTTTTTTTTTTTAATCTAATTTAAATTACCAATTTTCGTTCAGATTCTCCAAATATCGGGGCTCCAAATGAACCACCACCAAATGCCGGAGGTATGCTCCTTCAAATATTTAATTTTCAAGGTCAAAGTTTGAAATTTACTTTGACTTGGTTTTGCGTACTTCAAATGATTTCAAACTTCAACTAAAAATCAATAGAAATCATTAGTCATCCCAAATTTAATTTTCAAGTCATTTAGTTGCAGGGCCAATCACATCAATCCCCGACGGGCCACCACCAAGTCCGCCAGTTGTCCCACCAACCATCCCGGTTTCCGTGCCACCAATTCCTCAACCGGAAAAGGGACCGGATTTCAAGTCTCCGGTCAATCCGCCAACCATGCCAGGTAAAATGATGTTTATAAATATTTAGAAAAATGACCCTACACCGAAATAAGGACAAATTTGTAAAAAGTTAGGACTCAATGGGGAAAGCCTTCTTTATGTTACTTTTTTGTTAAGTTGTAAATTTTACAAAAGAAACACCCGTATATAATTGCATTAAATTTTGATAATTTCCAATGCAGTAGAAATAGCACCACCACCAAAAGACATGCTTCAAAATCCACCACCAGTGACTCAAGTGCCAACATCTATGCCACAAGTGCCGCCATCTGTGCCACAACCACCACCGATCATTTTGCCTGGTGAGTGACATGTATAATTATAAAAAATTTTGTTTAATGAAAAATTGATATTTATTATAAAACATGTAGGGCCCGTTGCATCGCCTCCAAACAAGTTACCAATGGCATCACCACCAACAAATCCTACATTGCCCGTATCACCTCCTAACTTGCCACGTAAGAAATATCTATTGCTTTTTTTGTTTTCTCTATTTAAAAATGTGCAAAAGATATATTGTTGTTAAACTCTATACTATCCCCAAACTATATATAAGAATGTCCTTTTTGGTCATTTTACCTTATATTTGGTAATGCAGTTCCTGCTGAGTTGCCGCCAAGCACATTACCGAGTTCACCGCCTACATTGCCTCCACCTCCTCCTAACTTGCCAGGTGACATATATTTTAAAATCTTCCATTTTGGTCATGTTTCATTTTGTAATACCTCTTTGCCATTTGTAATCATCACAATTTATTGATAAACTTTGGTTCATAAAGTACTTCAATTGGAAGGGGTTGAATGTGCGTTTTGATATTGATAAACTTTGGTTCATAAATTTAGTTTCTATCAATTATAATATCATCTTTTACATTTTATTTATCACTATCTTTTACATTTTATTTATCACAATTCTTTAAAAAGTTGTCATTAATATAATGATAGTTATCATGTTATTTGCTAATACAGTTCCTGCTGAGTTACCACCAAGTGCTTTACCAAGTTCACCACCAACATTGCCTCCACCACCTCCTAGCTTGCCAGGTGACTAAATATATATATATATATATATATATAAATTTATCATTCTTACATATTGTTGAACTATTTGAATTTCAAAATATAAAAATTTATTTTCTATCAATTATTTATCATAATTCTTTAAAAGGTTGTCACTAATAATATTTTATCGCGTTATTCGGTAATGCAGTTCCTGCTGAGTTATCACCAAGTTCACCGCCTACATTGCCTCCACCACCTCCTGACTTGCCAGGTGATTATATATATATATATATATATTAATTTGTCATTCTTATATATTGTTTAACTATTTAAACTTAAAAAGACGAAGCTTTATACTTCTATTAGCTATACTAATGTGTGCTGCTTAGAAAAATGACATCTATAATACCAAACAATCGATTTTTCTTCTTAGAGAATTGTAGATGACAATTTTAAGATTATACCAGCCATCTTCATGATATAAGTCTATGAACCGTGAATATGATGCAAATTCAAGAATAACATTTTGATTTTATTTATTTTGATCTTTTTAATAATTGTATTCTAATCAGCCCCTTTGGCATCACCTCCAAGCACATTGCCAATAAATCCACCTCCAAGTCCACCTACATTAGCCACACCTCCCCCAAATTTGCCAGGTGGGCTAGAATCTTTTCATTTCATTTATTTTAATATTTTCTTATATTTTTAACGTTTCCTAACTAATTTTTTCTCATAAAATTTCCTAATCAGCCCCTATGGCATCGCCCCCAAGCACATTGCCAATAAATCCACCTCCAAGTCCACCTACACCAAATTTGCCAGGTGGGCTAGAATCATTTCATTTCATTTATTTTAATATTTTCATAATATTTGCTTATATTTTTAACGTTTTCTGACCAATTTTTTCTCATAAAATTTGCTAATCAGCCCCTATGGCATCGCCCCCAAGCACATTGCCAATAAATTCACCCCCAAGTCCCCCTAAATCCTCCATACCTCCGCCAAATTCTCCAGGTAAACTAAAATCCGTTTCTTTTTAAGGTTAAATGCCAGAAATAGCAACGTACTTTCATTCATTTGTTTACTTTCGTTTCTTCCTCTGACAACATTCTACTTTGAAAAATCTACCCATTTATACAAATTTCATTCAAATAATCAAATACAAAGCAATTTTCAATGCTCTATAATATGATCGACTTTCAAAGTATAATGTCTTAATAAGAAAAGAACTGAAAGCACAATAGAACGTAACGAAAGTAGAATGCTACAATACACAAATAAATTAAAGTACGTTGATATTTCTTGCTTTTTATTCCTGATAAGTATAAAATTTATGATACCAGTTCCGGTTGCATCACCGCCACATGCATCCCAAAGAGATTTACCACCGCCTTCCCCTACATTTGTAGAACCTCCATCTAACTTACCAGGTGAATTCTAAAGTCTAATATTTTTGTATTATAGCATCCTACTTTCATTTCATTCCATTACAGCATTGTACTTTAATTTTTTTTATCCATTCACCTGACCTTTTTTATTTTCATTTACTGATGCAGGGCCAGTTGCATTGCCTCCAAGAAACTCGCCGGAAAATTTGCCGCCAGTCCACCATAACTCATCCACGCCTCCTCCAAATTTACCAGGTGATTTTTTTTCTTATTAAGACATTGTACTTTGAAAAATGGACTCCATTATGACATTGTACTTTTATTTTTTATTTATCTTATGAGGATACTATACTTTGAAAAACCTAGCCAATTATAGCAATACAAAATTGTTTTAAAGTACAATGTTGTAATAGGAAGAAATGAAAGTAGGATGCTAGATTAAACATATAAATAATAATTTATTTTTTGCAGTCTCCCCTGTATCAACTCCTATTCCGGTTTCTTCACCACCAAATCGAACCACCAACATGGCCCCACCTCCACGTTCCCCCGTGAAAGGTTTCTTTAAACTCCTTTTATATTTTATATATTATATGGAATATCGCTTGAAAAATTTAATATAATAATAATTTAATGTTTGTAATCTTTCATGTAGCTCCAATTGTGCATAATGCTCCTCCTCCTTATGAGTCTCCACCTACAAAATCTCACCCACCGCCATCATATCCACCACCACCACCACCGGGACCGGAAAGTAGGCCAACTCACCATCGCCCGCCACCACCACCAGGTCCGGCGACTAATCCAAGGCACCATACCCCTCCACCACCAAATCTAGGTATATACATAAGCTCATGTTTTTCAATATATGTATGCACACAATCATTGGATTCTTTTTTTAATATTTTTCTAAAAAGTTGCAATCTTTTTTAAACCAATTCGCAGATTCGGCGGTACCTCCAATAGAAAACTCTATTTCTCCTTCAATCTCTCCATTTCCATCATCACCACCCGTACAAACCTCAAGTAAGAAACACTCATATATATATCTTACCAGATTAAGTCATATCCCCATTAATCTAATCAGTCTATGATCTTTATATTTTCAAGTGCCGGTTCTTTCACCTAAAGTTTCCCCTTCACAATCTCCACCAAAGATTCCAAAACCAATTCAAGCTTTGCCACCTCCCCCTCCCAATGAAGGTAAGATTTTCTTGATTTTACTAAATAATCAGACAATCACACTCAAAGCACTCAACTTTTTATTAAATTTGTAGATTGTTCGTCAATAACATGCGTGGAGCCATTGACAAATACGCCCCCGGGAACACCATGTAAATGTGTAATGCCCATGCAAGTGGAGCTCCGCCTTACGGTCACATTATATACGTTTTTCCCTTTAGTATCCGAATTAGCATTCGAAATGGCTTCCGGACTCTTCATGGAATCAAGTCAAGTTAGAATCATGGGAGCAAATGAAGACAACCAAGATCAAGAAAAGACAATTGTCATCATAAATTTAGTACCCCTCGGTGAAAAATTCGATAACTTTACCGCATACGTTGCAGCTCAAAGACTATGGCTAAAACAAGTCCCAATAAAGTCCTCTCTTTTTGGCGATTATGAAGTTCTTTTCGTGAGATATCCAGGTACACTTGTAAATTAGTTTGACCTTGAAAGTCAAAATGAAAGTTGGTTGCTTACTTTGAAAACTTGGTTTTTTCAGGGCTTCCACCATCGCCGCCTATGCCATCTTCGGGCTATAATGGTGAACCGTATGGTCATGGGAATAATGGAAGGGATGTGAAACCTTTGGGTGTTGATGTGAGTAAAAAGAGGCGTAGTAGTAAGTTAAATAGTGGGTTGATTGCTATAATAGCTTTCTCAGTGGTGGTAGCTGTGGTTTTGATTGGTGTGGTGGTTTGGGTTTTGGTGTTTAAAGATAGGACCGGGGCCCGGTCAGGGTCCAACCCAGTGGCTACTTTACCTTCGGTTGCAAAATCATCAGGTAACTCAAAATTTATATAATTTTTTGGGGGTTATGTGTATGTACATCACCGAAATATTGAAAAAGGTTTTCTTAGGGTGTTCAACTATAAAAACTTGAAAGTAAACTAAACTATGTAATCAGGTTCGGTTACACCAATTTTGGAACATGGGAAAATGGTTAAATGACCATTATAACCTTCAATTCAATAAACAAAAACTAGCTCATAGTTCAGGGGGCTTGTTTGCCAAACTTGGAAACCTAAGAAAAGTATTTATTTTGGAACTTTTTGACCACCGGTACTTGGAAATTATATTTTTATGTTTTGGCTGCTAAAGAAATATAATCAGGGTATTTTTGTCATTTTTGCGGGTACGTTTGGTGTAAATGAATGTGATTGTATAGCCGGGTGGCCTCGTTTGAAGACTTTATAGTTGAATAATGAAACTTTTAAAAAAGTTAGGTGGCCTCCGTAGGCATTGTCCCTAAACTTTATTACAATATAAAACTTAGAGTTTATATCTATTTTCAATGTTTGACCCTAAAAGTCACTATACAGTGTAGGGGGGAAATGAAAGGACAAAATAAATGAGTCCAAATTGTAAAGAGTTAAAGACTTAGAAAAGAAATTTTCTACTTCCCTTGACTTTCTTTATAAGTCGTTCTTTCTGCATAAAGTCAAAAAAGATACACTTATATACATCCTACTCAATCAAGTCCCTTAAGTCAAAAAGAAACAACACCTTATTCTTTAATGTATCTGCAACATTTGTCTTGCAGGAACGAACGGAAGTGGTGGGCCCGAGTCGGCTTCACTATCGTTCCGGTCTAGTATCGCTTACACGGGGTCTGCAAAGACTTTTAGTTCAAGTGATATGGAGAAAGCAACCGATAACTTCAATGAGTCGGGAGTTCTTGGTGAAGGTGGATTCGGGCGTGTTTATAGTGGCGTTCTTGAAGACGGTACAAAAGTTGCAGTTAAAGTACTTAAGAGAGATGATCAACAAGGAGGCCGGGAATTTTTGGCTGAAGTTGAGATGCTTAGTCGCTTGCATCATAGAAACTTGGTCCGGTTGATTGGTATTTGTACCGAAGAAAAAAACCGGTGTTTGGTTTATGAACTCATTCCAAATGGCAGCGTCGAATCTCATCTTCATGGTATTATTACATTATATTTTGATGAGGATGAGGAGGGCATTTATGTCTTTTGCACAGACCAGATATTGCCTTGTCGGATGGGACAAAAAAATTTGAATTTTTGTCCCATTACGATGCATGACAAACGCAGTACGACCTGTGTTGTGTTGTCATGTCCACATTTTTGGATTGGTAGAAAAGTTGCAATTTTTGTTTCATTGATGATTTATATTCAAGTGTTGATTCGGTTGTTTCAGGTATCGACAAGGAAATCTCACCGCTCGATTGGGGGGCCCGGTTGAAGATAGCCCTAGGCGCGGCCCGCGGGCTCGCTTACTTACACGAAGACTCAAGCCCGCGGGTCATCCACCGAGACTTCAAATCCAGCAACATTCTCTTAGAACACGATTTCACTCCAAAAGTCTCCGATTTCGGGCTGGCCCGAACCGCTTTAGACGAAGAAAACCGCCACATTTCAACCCGTGTCATGGGCACCTTCGGGTACACATCCTTTTCCCACCAAAAACAATTCCTTTTCTTTACAATTTAATTTATTAATTCTTTCTAATTTTTTTTTCAGATATGTAGCTCCCGAGTATGCGATGACGGGCCATCTTCTTGTGAAGAGTGATGTTTATAGTTATGGTGTAGTACTCCTCGAGCTCCTAACCGGAAGAAAGCCCGTTGACATGTCAATGCCATCGGGCCAAGAAAACCTAGTCGCGTGGGCCCGGCCCCTTTTAACAACTCCCGAAGGGTTAAGCTTGTTAATCGACCCGTCATTGAGCCCGGAAGTCCCGTTTGATAGTATATCCAAAGTGGCTGCAATCGCTTCAATGTGTGTGCAGCCCGAGGTGTCACACCGCCCTTTTATGGGTGAAGTGGTTCAGGCTTTGAAATTGGTGTGTAATGAGTGTGAAGAGACACAAGATTTGGGGTCCAGGACTTGTAGCCAAGAAGATTTGACTTCCATGGAGTTTGACCAGAGGGACGGGCCGGATTCCGGCCCGGCCCGGTCAAACTATACGGGCTGTGACAGCCCGTTAGATGTGGAGAGCGGGTTTTCGGGGCTCGGGCTTGACGCGGATTCGTACAGGATAACCTCGAGTTCGGGCCCGTTGAGGCCCAGGAGACGGTTGCAATTGTGGGAAAGAATGAAGAGGTTTTCGAGTGGGAGTATGAGTGATTATGGGGAAGTTTTGAGGTTATTGTCGCGGTCACGTTGACTTTTTTTTTCGGGGTTTTAGTTTGACTTTTTTTTTTGTATTCCGGGTTGTTTTGGCGGGAAATTTGCTGCATGAAATGTACAGATAAAATGTTACATTGTACTGGGAATTTGTTTCCTTGGTATATTTGTAAATATTTATACACAGAAGCAGCAAATAAGATGTTTTGGGGTCGTTTTTTAAAGTAGTAGTCTTTGTGGAAATATGTTTTTGAACCTTTGTAATATGGTAATGTTTCTAGAGTTAGAGGGGTCATTAAGCAAATTCTTTGAAGTTGGTGTTCGAGATTGTATATATAAAGTTGGAAATCGTTATGAATTGGAAGCTTGTCAAGTTGCGTTTCACAATAATTGCTACGTCGAAAAACAAAAGTAATCGAAATGAAGAAAATAATAAAGTATGGGCAAAAAGGTTATAGTTTGAAGTTTTAAAAGAATAGGGCATTGAATAAAACAAGTGACAAACAGCTGGGGCCTGTTTTGAAACTTTTAAATTGTTTAAACGAATTATGAGAAATATGGAAATTTTAGTAAGAGAAATCGTAAGTTGAAAGTGACGAATTGAAGTTGGGTTCAAACTTTGATTGACGTAATTTTTTAATAGGCTTGTTACAATTTAAATTGTGGCCGTGAGCGGTTGAATTTTAGAACACGAAATTGACAAACTGAGACAGATCTCGATGTAAAAAGTGGTGAAATGTGTAAGACCATTATAATTATATAAGAATTCTAAAGTTTTCAAAAGTTAAAGTATTAGAATTTTGGTGTAATTATGCAAAAAGGTATTTCTATGAAGTTTTGAAATTTTCAAGTATTAGAATTTTGGTGTAATTATGCAAAAAGGTATTTCTAAGAAGTAGAATGTAATTTGTATGAACTTGCTAGATATGAATAGAAGAATGAGTTAAATGCATAGTTTAGTAACAACTAACAAGATTGTGGCAGAATGAGTTAAATGCATGTTTGGATCAACCAACTATGATGTTTGAGAAACGACATGACAGTGTTATCTGAGTAAAAAGCTTATATGAATACAAAGTTGTGTTTAGAAAAATCCGGTTGAACCTGTGAAACTTAGGGTGTCTAAGGCTGTGTTTGGTAGCATCTGAACCATTAAGAGATCTGAACCCATTAAGAGTCTATTGCTCATTCAGACTTGTCCCTAACTCTTAATGGTTCAGAGGCTATTAAGAGGCTCTTACTCATTCATATGTGAGAAATTTAGCATCTGAACCATTAGATTTGAACACATTTAGAGGCTCTTACTCATTCAGACTTGTCCCTAACCCTTAATGGTTCAGAGGCCATTAAGAGGCTCTTACTCATTCAGATGTGAGAAATTTACGAATCAAACACTCTTATTCATTCAGAGTCTCTTAATCATTCAGATTAAGAGGCTATCAAACACAACCTTAATATGAAATATAAAGAGACTCTGAATAGTTAAAAACGCTTGATTCGTAAAATTGATACATTTGAATGAATCAAAGTCTCTTAATGGCTTCAGAACCGTTAAGAGAATGTATGAAGTCTGAATGAGTAATTTTAAAAAAATGTATCAACATTACCCTTTGCCCTAAACCCTCCTCTTCTCTTATTCTTTCAGCCGATAAGTTCTCTCCTACTCTCAAACGTCAATCGCCGGCAAAGAACCAGCACACCCCTGACTCGACTACCGCCTGCCGACGACTCCGGCTGCCGGCGTCTTCTCGCCGCCTCTATTGCTTCACGTCGTGCCTCCACGTTGCTGCTTCTTCTCGCGCCTTCAGGTCGCCATCGCTCCTTAGGTCGGACTACCGCCGTCGTCACACAACATCAAATCGTCACACACAGGGCTGCAATCGGTTTCCAGGTTAGCATCTGTTTGAACCGGTGATTTGCACATAACCCGGGGTTGAACCGGTGAAACTTAGCCCAATAAAATTAGTCCAATCTGAAATCATTTAACTGTGTTTCAATTTTTGCGCTTTGTCGGACATCCAACTTAACGCATCAAAATAGAAACGCAGCCGTCTTTCTGTCTTCAAGTGTGCAAATCGTCTTCAACAGTTGTTCGAGGTCCAAAGGTTTGCGGTTTAATGGTTTTTGTCACAAGGTGTTTGTGAAGGTTCAAAGGTTTGCTCGATTTCAGGCTTCTTCACGATTTTGTTTTAGCAACTGAAACATTGATGGAATGTTTGATTTCTTGCCTTATATTGTTTGCTCCATTCCTGTGATTTCTAGCTTAACACTAATTACGATTCATGCTTAGTTTCTGTCACAACTCTCAATTGACTGTGAACCGGTCTCATGACCGGATCATTTAAAAAACCGGGTTTTAAAAGATTGAAAAAGACCGACTTTGGAGAAAAATTTACATGTCTATTGGGTATAAATCAGAAAAATCGTTTTTTAAGGGGCTCTTTATGCATAACCCCAAAAGAAACAATTTAACAAAATATTGAATTAAAACCCTTGCGCCTTCCTCTCTGTTTAGGTCATCCTCTGTCCACCGCGCCACCATCACCTGCTCACCAGAATCCCTTCCGACCTCCTGCCGCCGCCGCCGCATTCACTCCGACACCCTCGCGCCGGACGCAGAATCCACCAACACTCACAGTTTGTTCGAACATGGAGATACAGGCAAACATCAGAATTTATATTGTGTTTTATTCCTCTCTTTTTGTGTTAATTGTAACTATGTAATTACGAATTCGTTTTAATTAGCATGCGGATGCTTCTTTTGCTTTCAGGATTTTTCGGATGACATCGATGTCAAAGTAAAAAAATACCAGAGAGGTGAAGGTGCCGACTTAGAGGTACCGGTTGAATCACTGATGTTATGTTACACTACATTCAGCTTTGTTTACTTTGCAATCTGAACATTCCTCAATTTTGACAGGCCTTGAAAGACAAAAAGCTGAAAGGCCAGCTTGCTAATAGAGAAGAATTATTTAAAAAGTCTGCTAATGCTGCTGCTAAAGCCGAGAAGGTGAAGTTTCATTGCTGTACTACACTTTTGATTTTCTTCGATGTGTTTCTATGTGTGTGTTCTTGTTTACATGTATTAATGTTGATTTTTTTGTTCAGTGGCTTATGCAAACTGAGAGTGGCCTTCTGGAACCTGAAGGTATTGAAAAGACATGGAGGTTCAGTCAACAGTCAATTGTTCAGGAAGTGGATGTTGCTAGTAGAAAAAATCAATTTGATATTGTCTTACCAGGTTCACATATGCATTCATCTTGTTATGAACATGATAATTTTCAATGATTACAACTTCTTATGTGACTAGCAGGTTCATTTTTCTTCTGATAATTTTACAAATTCATATGTTTAATGTGGTTGAACAGATCTTGGTCCTTACACTATTGATTACATCTCAAGTGGGAGATATATGTTGACAGCTGGACGCAAAGGCCACCTGGCCATTATGGATTTGCATACTTTAAAGCCTGTTAAGGACTTTCAGGTACAATAAATAAATTATTATCATTACTGGCTATATATAAACCTTTAACTAGTTATTTCGTTACTATTAGTTAAAATTAAAAAATTGAATTCTTGATTATTGCAGGTTAGAGAAACTGTGCGCGATGCAGTGTTTTTGCACAATGAATTGTTCTTTGCTGCTGCACAAAAGAAGTAAGATCTTTTTCTTGCTAGAAAATTAATAAATTTAATGGAAAAGCATAATTATTTATATATCAGGTATATGGTGTATTGATATTTAAAATATACAGATATACATATATTTACAACCGGGCTGGAACAGAACTTCACTGTCTGAAGGTTAGTCCTTCCATTCATAAAGTTAGAACGTTCATCTGTGTTAGATGCAAGTTATAGCAACGTACTTTCATTGATATGTTTGTTATAGCGTCCTACTTTGACTTCCTGTTACGACACTGTACTTTGAAAAATCTACCTAATTATAACAATGTTATCCAAATGCAAAGAAATTTGAAGGCTATAGATCTCATTTATAAAGCTTGAATTTTCAATTAGGTTGAATCATGAATGCAAGAAATAGCAGTGTACTTACATTGATTTGTTTATTATAGCATACTACTTTCATTTCTGAATATATTACCTAATGATAGCAACAATGTCATCCAGTTACAAAAGAATTTTCCCTTGCTTTAATTGGAGATATTTTCAATTGGGATAAATGCTAGAATAGCAACGTACTTACATCCATTTGTTTATTATAACATCCTACTTTCTCATCATATTACGATAAATGCTATAATTAGGTAGATTTTCAAAATACATATCTCGAGAAAAAAAATAGAAATATAAATTATTCTTTCGACTAATTTTGAATTTCTTTTAGGAACATGGAGCCGTGAGGAAGCTACAATTTCTGAAAAACCACTTCCTTTTATCATCCATAAACAAATCCGGCCACCTCCACTACCAAGACATCACCACCGGCCAAATAGTGGGAAATTACCGAACCGCCCTTGGCCGTTCTGATGTCTTACAACTCAACCCATACAACAGCGTCGTCACCTCCGGCCACTCAGGCGGTACAGTCAGCATGTGGAAGCCCACCACCTCCACCCCACTAGTCAAAATGCTCTGCCACCGCGGTCCAGTCACCGCCATCGCCTTCCACCCAAACGGCCACCTCATGGCCACCGCCGGCATGGACAAAAAAATAAAAATATGGGATTTAAGAACCTACAAAACCCTACAAACACTCCCGGGACACGCTAAAACCCTAAGTTTCAGCCAAAAAGGCCTCCTCGCCGCTTCAACGGGATCATTCACACAAATTTTACAAACTTCAGATTCTGAAAACTCTCAAAATTACAATCGGTACATGATTCATACAATGGCGAAAGGTTACCAAATTAATAAGATTTTATTTCGCCCGTATGAAGATGTTTTGGGGATCGGACATTCGTCGGGATTTTCATCGATTATTGTCCCGGGATCCGGTGAACCGAACTTTGATTCGTGGGTTGCGAATCCGTTTGAGACGGTGAAGGAGAGGCGGGAGAAGGAGGTGAGGGTTTTGCTTGATAAATTGCCGCCAGAGTCGGTTATGTTGGACCCCACGAAGGTTGGGACTTTGAGAGACGTGAAGAGGAGAGAGAAGAGGACGAAGGCGGCAGCGGTGGCGGCCGCTAAGAATGTGGCGGTGAAGAAGAAGACGAAGGGGCGGAGTAAGCCGAGTAAGGTGGCGAGGAAGAAACAGGAAGGAGTGGAGAAAGTGAAGAGGGCTTTTGTGGAGGATGAAGAGGGGGTTAAGAAGAAGCAAAAGAGAATTGTGGAGGTTAGTGAATTGCCGGTTGCTTTACAGCCGTTTGTTACCAAAAAAGGAAAGTAAGATTTTAAAGTGTTTGGTTTTTGATCAATTTTGTTGATTTTGTATTGGAAACTAGAGTTTGAGAATGAATTTATTTATTTAACAACCAGATGCCAAGTTTTGAATTTGTTTCCCCATTGGTTTTGATCAATTTTGTTAATATTGTTGTTATTGTCGGTTTTTTAAAAACAAATAGAAAAACTCAATATTATATATTACAAGTAAATATGTTTACTTTATGCTCTACACTTTGAAAAATTGTCAACAAAAATCAAACTAACACTTTTTCTCAACAAGTCAAGATTCAAACTTTCCTTCTTTCCAAGCTCAAAACCCAACTCTGTGGTCCCCACGTAAATACTACCCAAAACCCATAAACAAAAATGGAGTAGCGTCCGTAAAACAACATTAATTATTGCATCTTACTTTGAATTTGTCGATGCACATGTACCAGAAACTCAACATATGACAAACCATTCGGAGACTTGTCTTCCACCATATATGAGAAAAACGTCATTCCCGATTGGTCTCCTTTCTTGCATAATTTTAACCTACAAAAAATAATAATAATACAATCCCATTAAAAAAAAAAAACAACTATTTATTTTATCTCTTTAAAAACATACACCACAAAATGACAAAATCAACATACCTTAGATAGTTACATCTTTGGCTTCTTATCTCATTTATAACCTCATTCAACTTCTTTGACAAAGGGTTGTCATATTGCTGCAACACAAACTAAAAAGAAAAAAGCACAAGTCAATAAAAAGACGATTTTACCCATTAAGTCTTTAAAATTTTACCTGAGTAGGGATTTCACCAACAGACGAAATACCAAACAGTTTTTGTGATACATCAGGATCAACAGAACTTCCAACATAAATTAAACAATCTTCACCATTTTCAAGAAGATAAATCCCTTCATCACTCACGTGCTCACTCGATAACGGTATAGGAGGCGGGATAACAGACCCGTCTGTTTCCTGTGGACTCACAAACACCCGATAAAAACCCATAATATTTTAATTTTTATAAATGTGTTTATTTAAATACCTTTGAAAGAAGGTCATGAAGACTTATCATTCTTGGATACACAAGTGGGACTGCTAATTGGACTGAAAGTGAGGTCACGTACGTGATCCAAAAAGACCGGTCGTCTATTCGCCCATCCGTTCGCAATCCAATACTTTTAATCATAGCTGAAATAGCAATGTACTTTCAGTGATTTAGTTTTCAAAGTACAATGCTATAATTGGGTTAATTTATATACCGAGAGTGTATAAAGGCAACAACTTGAGTGCTTCAGGGAGAATAAGTTGTCCAGATGACGAGACGGTTGCACAAAATTTCCGGTAAGAATGAAGAATGTTGATACAAAGATCTGTCACGCGATCTCTCACTTGTTGTAAGGGCGTAATCGGGATTTCATTTGCAGCTGCGATAAATATACAAATAGATATTTTAAAGTATTTAATGATGTAAAAATTGAAAATTGAAATTAAAAAATGTTACCTTGTTTTAGGAAACAAGAAAATTGGGTGTCTAAATCAGCTGACCGGAAAAGATTGCTGAGCATGGTTGTACATGGTAATGATAAGGTGGACACGCGTATTCTTCTTTGTCCGTATACGGTAGTATAAAGAAGTGCACACTGGAAGAAATAGCAATGTACTTTTGTTTATTTGTGTGTTATAGCATTGTACTTTTGTTTCTTTCTATTACAGCATTGTACTTTCTGTTTATATACCTGGAATGAGCATTCGGTGCCATCGGGTAATTTATCGTCGTGTTTCAAAGTTACCATTAAGGATTTGTCACAATCAACCTGCAAAATATAATTTTTTTTAATAAAAAATGAATAATAAATGTAACAAGAATGAATGTGGTTTTAAGTTTGGAGGTTAGTATGAACCGCGGGTAGGTCAACGTCTGTGGGAATGCGTTTACAGAAGTTTCCAGAGTATTCTTGTACTTGAAGACCCTGAAGAATCAAATCAACAATGCAAAAAGACGTAAATACCCTTGTCATTAAAAATAGCTCTACAAAGGTTCGCTCACCTGGCTGCATCTAACACGCATCACGGCTTCAAAACCTTGTGGCCTTGTGACATTCCATCGAAGATCATTGTAGAGTTTTGCAGGATCCGAAAGGGCAGAAAAGGGATGATAATAATATAACTGAAAACAGAAAATGAAAATTATAAAAACCAATTTCTCAAACATAAAATAAAAAAGAAACAAAGTGTTTGCTAATTACCTGGCCTCCAGTTGTCTTGGGGATAACAGAGATTGAAGCAATGTCAACGTAACTTTGAGTGGTAATGAATACATCAACAGATACCTGAAAATAATAAAAATATAAGATAATTATGATTTATGAAAAACTTTCTATTTATAGAAGGTTCACCTGGTATTCTGCAAATTCAATAGCCATTGTCTTCATAGTCTTGTCTACTGGTTGAAGTAATCTATGAGCTTCCTGCATTTCAAGAGCTTTCCACATTAACTTCAGATTTTTCCAAATTTGCCCTTGTGCATTTTTTCCCAATATATGGACTCACTTTCTCAAAAATTTTATAAACATGTAACAATAAAATACCTTCTCTCCTGCAGAGATATTGGTTCTTCCTTCAGCTTCTCTAGCAGAAAGAGCCGCAATACCAGCAGAAGGCAAAACTATAAAATAACAAAATAGTCAAATTAAAATGAAAATATTACATTTCTGCCCTCAAATCTCTAAATATAAAAACCTTGCAAGAATGTTCATAAGCTTGCCTGATTGAAATACCAAAAGTTTGCCTCCAGTATTCTTCATTGCCAGAAAAGCAGCCTGAGTTATACAAAACATGTAAATAGTCATTTTTTCTAATTTTCAAGAATTTTTATTTTTTTTTTAAATCTTATGAGATTTTGTACCTTCATCCCGGCACCAAAAGCTGAGTCAGCAGTTTTATTATTCTGAAACATAGTTGGTATGCTTTCCAGCAACAATTCTAAATGTTGACGACACTAATAAAACCAAATAATTTTAATAATAATAATTGATAATAGTAACCTTGAAACAGGATAAATAATAATAACCTCAGAAAGTTGAACAATAACATCAGTTTGGAGAGGAGTGTAAACATCTTCTATATCAGGAACTATGAGCATCAATGGCTGCAACAACAAAATCCAAAACCATTATAGTAAAAATAATATAAAATTTATAAATTATTTGTGATTGTGGTTGTTCACCTGTTGTGATGCGCGTTTCAGATTGTAAAAATGTATGGTCACATCAAATGTAGCAATTCCCACCATTGTTTGAGGACTCTCCTGCAACCATTCATTTTCTAAAAACTTTTTGCCAAAAAGTAAAAAAAAAAAAAAATCAATAAATTAATTAATATAAACTTACTGGAAGATCAGCAATAACTCGGCTAATAGCACTGCAAGCTCCTGCAGTTGCACCAGTTTGAAACGCGTTCATTGATACATCAATCAGGAAGAAGAATACAGCTGGCATTGGATCGCGTACCTGGAAATAATAATTTAAATTTTGTTTCTTTTTTATTTAGTAAAATTGCATATAAATGCTAACCAGAAATTCCCTTGAGGCAACAAATTCGACTGTTCCTCTACATAATTCAGGCCTTTCATCTGCATCTCTTCGCCTGCCATCTGGACCAAGATTGCACTGATACTCACGGGGTGTTTCATCCGTGAATCCTGAAAAAAAATCATTTATTATTTATTTATAATTATAACAATTTAGAACTTTATGTATAGAAATAAAGATATATTAACTCACCACAAAAGTTACAGATGAAACGTCTTCCTTGATCAACAAATTTCATGAATGGATTAATGTAGCCTTTGCAACGAGAACAACGTACAGGACCACTTTCACCAAAATCCACTATCTGAAGGGCAAGATGGTAAATTTATAGCAATAGAGAAGAAATGATAATTTGTAAATTGTAGTCTTACTTGAATAGGCTCTTCAGATGGATGTGGAAGGGCTAAAGGCTGGACCAATAAAGCCAATTGCATTCCAGACGTGTTCAAAAGATCTGAAGTGCAAGGAATCTAAAGAAACAATAAAAAAGTAAAATCCTACATTAAAATAAACAAGAAACGTTTCATAAGTAAGCTAGATGAAATGTAATTAATACACGTTACCTGATTAATAGTACACCTCATGTATCTAGGACTACAATTTCCGGTATCCCTTACGATAAATTCACTCGTGGCAGGCTTCAATATATAAAGAAAATATCAAAAAACATAAAATTACAACAACTATATTCGTAATCTGATAATCAGATTCATTAACATGAATTATAAATACCGGTGGAGGATTGGCCTGGTTGCCTTGGCGAGTTTCATGAAGAAGAATTGAAGAACTTGGAACAGGGCGCGGGATTTGGTTAGGGTCGATTTTTGAAGGTCCTGAAACCACATTTCCAGTGGGGCCCATTGCGGGTGATATTGTAGCCATTGATTGTTGATTAGGAAGTGGTGGTGGCATGCCAAACATTCTTGGTGGTTGACTAGAACCAGGCGGCAGTGAAGGAGGTGGTGCATTCTAGAAACATTTATCGAGTAAGACACCATGAATCATGATAAACGTTAAAAAAAAAATAATAATAATAATAATAAATAAGACACTTACTTGGCGTGGTTGCATTTGCCATGGTTGAGCTCCAAATGGAGATGTTTGTGGTTGAGGTAAACCTTGTCCCTGAGTTGAAAATGTTGGGGGTCCTGAAGAGGGTTGCATGGTTCTTGGTGGTGCTGAAAATGGTGGCGGCCCTCGTGGCGGTTGATTATCAGAAGGGCCGCCAAGAAAGGAATGCAACGTTTGGTGTTGAAGAGGTGGAGCTGAAGATGATGACATGGCTTGTGGGCCAGGCGGTGGTCCGGTTGACAGTCTTGGTCGGATGGTGGTGGGAGGGTATTGCGGGCCGCCTTGGTCGCCACGTGGACCGAAAGGTGGTGGGCCGTTGCTCATTGGAGTGACGCCAGGCGGCGGTGCTTGTGGGCCGGTTGTTAGAGGGGAGGATGCAAAAGGACCTGGACGTGGGCCAGGTGGTCCGGACGGGATGGGTCTTGAAGCAGATGGTGGTGGTGGGTTGCTGCCAGGAGGACCTCGGTTGGCGGCCATGAAAGGAGGCAATGTACCTGGTGGAGGTCCAGTAGATGGAGGGACTACACCTCTAGGAACAACACCTGGTGGAGGTCCTGGACGATTAGGTGCAGAAAATGGCGATGAAAATGGCTGAGATTGGGATTGGGTTTGCGGTGGTGGTTGTTGGGCAAACGGCGGAGGTGGACCTCTAGGTCCATTGCCGAGGTTTGGTGGTTGATTAGGGCGATTGATTTGTAGGTTCTGCAAATTATCGGGGATTGAATTAGGGTTGTAATTCGGTGGGAGATTGCCTGGTCTAGGTCCACCGGGAGTCGCCATTCAAACGATCCCTAAAAACACTAAAACGCAATTAAATTTCGCACCATTTCACACTACATCCGATAAAAGATTCAATTTTTACAGATCAACAATCAACAATAACCGAAACCCAAAACCAGAACTTCACATAAAACCAAATCGAAGAACCTTATCGAAATTTGAACACATATTGAAAAGATCTGGGATAATTAGATGAGACATACGCAATATGATCGACGTACCTGTAGTAAAATTGCAGTGATCGGATCAGTGAAGTGGAAAGATGGGGATGGAAGAGGAAAAACGCCAGCGATGATCGAAGAAGAGAAACGAGCCCAAATCAGAAACAGGCTGAATAGCTGTGGTCTATTTGGCGTATAGAGTTGTCATGCTGTATGGGTTGTACTATGTTTATCATTTATTGTACAGTAGCCCAAAACTACCGTTGATTATTGGATAGGATTTAGGTTGGACTCCACAAATAAATGTTTCTTAAATTAAATCCAATGGGCAACCGAAGTAATGGTTAGATATCATTATAGTACGATAAAAAAACATTTCGCATAAATGTTTATACTGTGTAGTGTGTACCATATCAAGATGGGCCATTTGTAAACAAATTTAATTATATGATCTCTTTCATTTTTGTTAAAGATAACTGCTAACAAAAATAACCCAAGTTTCAAAATTGTCACCACTAATAATCTATATCTTATAGAATTTAAGATAACTTTTGAATGAGGTGTTGCAAGGAGAAAGTATGTATGTCATGCAGTGGCGGAACCTTTAAGGCCGTGGGGTATGCCGCACGCGGCCCCCCTTGCGTCCTCCACGTAGGCGGCGAAGACGCGGCAAACACCGCGCCCCCCCCGCGTCCTCGAGTCCTTGCGTCCCCAGGTCGTCAGCGTTTGAACGCGTGAAGACAGCCAAAAATTTAAAATTTTCGACCGTTGGGGTGCTAACGGGTAGAAATAAAAAAAAAAAAAAAATTCAATTTTTTTTTAAAATTTCACTATATATATACATATATACTTCAAACACATATCACACACAACACATATCACACACTATATATATACCTTTCACTTTTCTCTCATGGATTTCCATTCGGATTCTGAAGACTCGGGTGATGATTTGGTATTCACGGCAATGATGGAAGTCGCGTCTATTTACGTGAACCGAGCAGAAACTCCAGAAAAAAGGCGGCGATTAGCGGCGAAAAATAGAAACCGCGAAGAAGGACACGAAAAATTTATTCGCGACTATTTTACCGAAGATTGCGTGTATGACGACAAGGATTTCAAAAGCCGGTTTCGTTTGACCCGATCGATGTTTCTACGGATCGTGCACGATTTGGAAGCCAACTACGAACTTTTCCAATTGCGATACGACGGACGAGGCAAAAGGGGTTTTACGCCACACCAAAAATGTGGAGCGGCTCTTCGTCTTTTGGGTTATGGATACACTTTTGACGCCGTGGACGAATATTTGCGGATGTCGGCAAAAACCGCTCGGCAAAGTATGTATGCTTTTTGTGAATATATTTATGAGTTATACGGTCCTATTTATTTGCGAAAACCTACACGAAACGATGTTGAAGAACTATATGCGGCACATCACCAGTCACATGGTCTACCGGGTATGCTCGGGAGCATAGATTGTACGCATTGGGATTGGGCAAATTGTCCAAACGCGTGGAAAGGACAATACACTGGGGGTCATCACGGCACACCTTCCCTAATACTAGAAGCGGTGGCGTCACAAGATTTATGGATTTGGCATGCGTACTTTGGGGTTCCGGGGGCGAACAACGACCTAAACGTTCTAGATTCATCGCCGATATTCAACGATATCCTACTAGGCAAATCGGCCGACGTTCCGTTTAAAGTGAACGACTCCGAATACCCACGTGGGTATTTACTCACCGACGGTATATATCCAAATTATTCCACATTTGTAAAAGCGTACCAACACCCGATTGACGAGAAACGGGTACTATTCACGCAACGTCAAGAGTCCGCACGGAAAGATGTGGAACGTGCATTCGGTGTCCTAAAAAAGAGATGGACTATAGTGCAAAACCCGTCACGAGCATGGCACCTCGACAACATACGCAAAGTAATGTACGGTGTTATCATATTACACAATATGATAATCGAAGAAAAAGGTCGGAATATTTGCATCTATCAACCTCATCATATGACACAGGGGCCGACACAATTTGTTCCCGGTAGCGAGGCATACTTTACTCGTGTACTAGAAATACACAATGCGGAAATGAATGCCAATCTCCGACACGATTTGACGGAGTACGTGTACGCGACTCGCAACGACGAAACCGACGAAGACGACGACTAGGAAATGTTTTTTATTTTCAATTAATTTAGGAGATGTTTAATTTTTTTTTTGTCTTCTTTAATTTAATGTAATGTTTTTTCAATTTAATATTATGGTTTTAATTAATATAATGTTTTTATTTAAATTAAATTAAATGTTTGGTCTTAATTAAAAAAATGGAAAATAGAAATGTGATGTGGAAATTAAAATGGTAGTCATGGGTGTCTTGCACACCCCTACTAAAAGTCTTGGAAGTCTTTATGACGTGGCGATGACGTGGCGGCAGTCATGGGTTGTCATGGGTGTCATGCACACCCTTCAGCCTAAGGGATCAGTGTTGAGCAAAGTGTGGAGCCTAATTAGAACCGAAGTAAGCCCAGAAATCGAAGAAGATAAGCTAACCTAGACAACTAGAAACAGAGGCAAAGTCAAAGTCGGTGTTGTTGAAGTTTGTACTTCGGTCGGATCCTCAAACCTCGGTAGAGGAAGTCATTCACTCCAAACTCTGGCTAACCAAGAAGATCAGCTGTGGGAGGTTGTCTCATGTGTCGGGTGTTCTCACCCAGAATGGCAATGATGCTTCTCCAACGGGATCAACAGAATGGTTAGAAATGAGTAGTATCAGATCAGGAGGACTGAGGAATGTCACACCTCATCCAGATCAAAAAATACGTCTTCATTCAGGCATACAAAGGAAACATCCAAGATAGACAGCAGAAAACTGGTGGTGACCGGAGCAGGTTACCAGACCAAAGGATTGTGATGAATAATAGAATTACATCATGACAGAAGAACTGTGTCTAAAGAAACCAATCATCAATACCTTATGTGGATTGCTGATTCACCGTGACAGCAGTAGCTTGGGCTACAGTTATAGGAGTGAATCCATCATCAACATAACAAGATGAGTCATCAGTATCTTCAGACCGAAGCTTAGATTGGACAAGAGAAGTTGTTCTCAGATGGAAAGAGTTGGCCCTTGACAAAAGTGTAGTCTGACCGAAGTACGGAAGCATAGTCAAACAGTTACACAATCTCACACGAATGATGTCACTCCTATTAAATACCAATTAGGAGTATTCTAACCGAGGAATGAGTCCTTAAGTTGGGCCCAGTATTTGGTATTATCACATTGGTGTCAGATTTATCTTGGGAATACGTAAACGGGCATTGTTCAGCATGGGGAGCATGGAAGAGTCACTTCATAGGCTGTAAAAGTGGACTAGGTGTTCCAGGTCTATGTTTGAAAAATTCTGCCCAAGATCTTGCGTATTCAGTCTTCCATATTTGCTTATAAATCTCATCGTCTTTGCCAACAGATGATATGTTCATATGTTAGGTATGAGTGAGTGGTAGTTATCCAATGTTCAAGTTGTGAACATTGTGAAGATACTCTTAGTCTCTGTTTTGTAAATCATTGAAGTTTATCAATGAAATATTTCTATTGGTTCTCACAGTGGATGTAACCTGGTACTCTGGATGAACCACTTTAAATCCTTGTGTTTCTCAGTTCAGTTTTGTTCTTCGTAATCTCTTTTGTCTAGATAGTTGCATAGAAAATCGTTTGTTGAAGAAGTGCTTAGTCGTGTTTTGTTGGTTGCTTCCGCGCAACAGTCAGGGGCGGCCATCGCCCCTCGTTTTTTAGCCTACTAGTTATGCTTGCCTGATCTTACCATCTTCATCCAGTAGCTTCACCGTTCTGTTGTTCTTATGTAAGGCCCTAATCCTGAAAAATCAAGTTTCGAGTTTTAAATTGTCAAAGTGTAAAGCCCGAAACCAGGTATCGAGAGGACAACATTTAATAAGAAATCAAAAATGAGAAAAATGGGAAAAAGGGGATTAGCGCCGCTAACCCTATGGTTAGTGACGCTAATATGGGCAGATCCGGATTAGTCGCGTGTTCAGACTGGACGCGATGGTGACCTTTCCTGGGCTTGCAGTTAACGACGCTAACTTCCATGTTAGCGTCGCTAATGTCATCTGAGCGAGATAAAATCACATTTTCGTGGTTCAAAGTCATTTTTAAGTTTATAACTCATTTGGGCGGATAAACGAGTGTTAGGCGTTGTTCTCGGTCGCCTGATCTGTTCTTGCGACTAAGGGAAATCAGGATGAGCCAAGGAAGGACTGTGAGTCTAGTCGAGGACTGGGCGAAGCGGAGAACCTGAATGGATGAAACAGGAAAAAGCCTGCGAGTTCGGTTGCGAGCTGAACTGAACGGGGAACCTGTGATTCCATGAATAACAATGAGTGCGGGAATAGCTTGATGGGATATGCATGAATGGTGAATCTTGTGCTTGTATCCTGGTTAATCGTACACTCTTGGATAGAGCTCTTGTAGGTTTGTAGGACGGTGGTTGTTGTCGTGTGTATAGGTGACCTGGTGTTATGCGTTAGTGACTTTTGAAATGGTGCAATTAAATTGCTAGCTATAAGGCTTGTAAGTTACTCCGAAGGTGAGTATCTGAAGTTGCGGGTCGGTATAGGTTAGGCGCAGGGCGGTCGATGTGGTTCTTGAGTGTCAGAGTGTGGGTTTGGTACAAAGGAGTCGTCGTAGGGTGTTTGTGAATCTTCGAGGTTCTGCGGTGAGACCTTTTGTTTGGAAATTTTGGGCGTGTAAGGATTTCAGTGCCCCTGATCTTGTTGCAGATGGTGGTGAGACCTTTTTGGTTCGGTTAGGCAAGACTGTAAATAACCTTGAGATGATTAAACTGTTGGTGCGCGATTAGGGCGAGTAAGGAAAGGATTTCCGGGACGAAATTCCGTTAGGTAGGGGAGAGTTGTAAGACCCTAATCCTGAAAAGTCAAGTTCCGAGTTTTAAAGAGTCAAAGTGTAAAGCCTGAAACCAGGTATCGGGAGGACGACATTTAATAAGAAATCAAAAATGAGAAAATAAGAAAAGGGGGATTAGCGCCACTAACCCTATGGTTAGTGACGCTAATCTGGGCAGGTTCGGATCAGTCGCGTGTTCAGACTGGACGCGATGGTGACCTTGCCTGGGCTTGCAGTTAGCAACGCTAATTTCCATGTTAGCGTCGCTAATGTCGTCTGAGCGGGATAAAATCATATTTTCATGGTTCAAAGTAATTTTTAATTTTATAACTCATTTGGGGTCCATGTTTCTTCAGTTCTAACCCCTGAGAAAACCTTAGAAGACTCTCTCTAGCTTTCTCTTGTGTTCTTGGTTCATACTATGAAGTTTTAAAGGATGTTTGGGAGAGAATAAGGAGCAAGAGTGCTAGGAAGGTGGCTTGGTGAATGAAAACAGATTTTCTCCTTGATTTGGGACTCTTGTAAGTGTTCTAACCTCTGTTTTCTCGAGTTTCTTGCTATAATGAAGTCATGACGCTCATCATGAGCTCTTTGAGACAATGATGACTCTGTTTCTTAGATTGAGGTGGGACTTAGGAACTAAGGGATGAGTTCTTCTTCCTTTAGCTTCTGAATCTTTTAGAAAAACCTTAGCCTAGTCTTAATGTGGTGTTGGATGAAGCTTAAGTTTGTTAATCTTCATTTTGAATATAGATTTGTCACCATGAGCTTGTTTGGCTAGGATTGGTAGATAGAATCCACGTTTTTATAATTTAATGGACTGTTTGTGACAACCACTGAAAGTTGTGGCTTCTGTCTTAATGGATTAAACACTTAATGGAGATGTGGGCTGAACAGAGTGATTAGCAGGGCTAATCTGGCTGTTGACTTTGACAGTTGACTTTTTGACCAGTTTGACTTTTGGTCAAACTTGAGGGTTTTGGATGCCGGTATTATAGTTTTATTCTGTTCGGGATTTAGGAAGTTCTAAGTGGTTTATCCTTGTTAGGAAGTGCGTATTTTCAGGATCTGAGGGCACTCGCGTGGGGTGCTCTCTAACTTAAGGTCGCGAATCAGGTGAGTTTTCTCACTATACTATGGGTGATGTTACATGCGTAGATGGCCTTTATTACTTTGTGTAATAATGTGGTTGTTTGTGCTTTACGTGTTTGCCGACGAAAGTCGATGACTGCCGGACTATGGGCCGACAGTGTCGGCTTGAGAGCCGATGACGATGTTTGCCGGCGAAAGCCGGTGACGATGTTTGCCGACGAAAGTCGATGATGGTGTTTATTGTTGGATTAGGTGTCTAAGCAATGACTTTATATTTATATTTATCTTGTTAATTGAAGCGAAGTCCATTTGGGTTGCCCTCATAGCTGGAGGTTAGAATAGAGTTCAGTAGAGTAAAAGGTTGATTTATTAATTGTTTAATAAATCAATAGAATCAATTAAATGGTTTATTAATATATTTAAGTGTTAATATATTAATTCGAAACTATATTAATTAATTGAGATTTAATCTAGAATTAATTGGATTTAATTTAGTGATTAAATTAATTAATTAAAGTGCAGGGGCTGACTTGTATTTATTCAATAGTTGAATAAATGGCAAGAGATAAGCCAGGGGCCAAAATGGCGCTACCTTGGATGCTTCTCCTAGGGTTGGCGAAAACCCTAATAGGGTTTAAGGAAGCCTGGTCCAAGTGGCCAATAAGCTTGCCCACCTTGGAGGCTCCTTAGGGTTTCAGGTGTAACTCTTGGAGGCTATAAAAGGAACCCTCTGGCACCCTTATTCTCTGCGCCATTTTCAACCAAGATTACTCTGCTGGATTGTCTTCTCCATTGCTTGGGTGTGACACCATTTGAGGCAGGACATTTGTGCTGCTAGCTTCAAGGATCATAAGATCAAAAGGTTGGTTTTTCTCAGTTTTGATCTTTATAAATAATTGTTTCCTTTAGGCTTTAGTTTATTATCTTCATAGAAGAAAACATAGATCTTTCTAGGGTTGCATGTGAACCATAAGAGATTATTTGTTCATTGTTTGCTAGAAAACCCTTCAGTGGTATGAGAGCTTATGCTTGTTTTCTTATGAATTGATATAAACTGCTTGAATGATTCTTGCCTTGAGTGTTTTTGCAAAAAACCCTCTTGGAATGGCCTAAATTTCATTGCCAAGGCTAGGGTTTCGCCACCAAGCCCCATGGTCCACTTTATTTGCTTGCCTTTTAAGTAGGTTGTTATTTTTGGTAACTGTATCTAATGAATAACTGGAACCCTTATTTGTTGGCTTGTTTTTTTCGAACCATAGGGGCCCTAGATAGAAAATTAATTTGATTAATTTATAAAATCTATCTTGAGATTTAATTAATTTAATTAATTTTTAATTAAAAGATCAATTAAATCAGCTTAAAGAATTAATTTAAATTTTCAAAAAAAATTGTTTAAAATTTACGAAAATTATGATTAAATTAATTCTAAAATATTTTAATAAGATTAAAATATATCTTATATATTTATGATTAAAAGTTAATATTTATATATAAGAAAACTAGTTAGTCTCACCGCAAGTAGGCCTCATTCACAAAACTGTCCTATAAAGAGGGTATAAGGCGACTGCCTATAAAATGACAGTCTAATGGGTATCCACTCTTACCCACCGCTCTCCTGGTCAGTCGAGTGTTGTTAGCCGAACGGGTTTGATAGAACCGCTAAGCCTCTTAAAAGTATAATGCTTTAATTGAAAGTACTAGAACTTTGAACAAAACCCAATCTAGTTACTTTAGGTTAAAAAAAGTGAATTGGTGCTAATCCATGGAATTGCACATTGCACTTTGTGGAACGTTGGTGGAGCGTGTGTGGTTTACCGGCACGCCAACTGGGTTCCGCAAAGAGTCGCAATGGGTTTCTCGATTTTGTCATTATTAACGGAGCGTGTGTGGTTAACCGGCACGTTAATTAGAGATGACAATTGACTTCGAGAGTACCAAGCTAATTTGCATGGTTATTCACACCTGGTTTGTGATCCTCGGCATCCCAGTCACAAACAGTGGGGCACATCCGAGACTAAACATGCTATTGAATAGTTCAATGTGTCTCAACAGATCTACCTTAATGACCATTATGTTGTGATTACGGCATCCCTCTTCACACCATAGTTGGGGCATTTTGGGTCCTAGCCTTAATAAATAATATATTGGGTAATTATTTAAAAGAATTAATTAAACTAATAAAATTCTGTTTATTATAGATGTCTGAATCAAGTGTCTATTCTCATCCCTCTCCTCCTTCATCCATTTCTGAGAGCATCAGAATGCACCTGCTAAATATGGAAAGGCTGACTGGCGTTAACTGTAAGGAATGGCTTCGCAATTGGAGACGGGTTCTCGTCATTGCTGGCAAGCTTCATCTCATCGAGTATCCGATCCCGGTTCCACCGGAACAAGTTATCATAAAGAGTTCTTATGATAAGCAAAACTTCTTAGTTGATGAATCCGAAGAGATTCGTGACCTCATGCTATTGACCATTGACCCCGAGTTCTGCAAGGATTTTGAATCCTTGGGGCCATATGAGTTAATGCATTCGGTTGAGGAAAAGTTCCAAAAAAACTGGTTGAAGAGGAACGAGCTATGATCTTCAAAAGACTTGCAAAGTGCAAGCTAAAAGAAGAAAGTAGTATTGATTCGCATGTTCTTCAGATTGAAGTTTACATAGGAGAATTGTACAAACTTGGTTATTCCATGAGTCAGGAGTCGAGTGTTAACACTCTACTCGCTTCACTGACCAGTAAGTACAATCTGTTCATTCAGACGTACAGAAGGGAAGACCATAAAAAGACCTTACTGGAAATGCGTCCACTGTTGACTTTATACGAGTCACTCTTGGACAGGCATAGCTCCAATGGTTCAACTACTTCTGGATTAAGTCCAGTGAAAAGACGCAGCAAGAAACGATCCAGATCATCTGGACATGTCTTAAACTGGGAATCCACAAAATCGGATACAGTCGCGGAAAGATTGGAAGACGCTCCAAGGTCAAAATCTTTTGAAAGCTCAGGTATATCTAAAAACCTCAAAACTCCTATTCCATAATTCCTTGATGCATAATGTAATAGTCGCATTTTGGTTTGTATGCAGGGAATCAGTAGGGTACGGGACATTGGCGCATAGGAGCACATTTGGATTGGATTTCCGGCTCATGCGGTTTTGAAGTTTAGTTAGATATTGAAATATTGTTATTAGCTTTTCAGATGCTTATGACATTGTCTATCATATAGTACATTGCTCAAGGATTTTGTTTTTTTAATAAAATTGTCGTTTAATTTCTTTTAACATCTGTTGTTTGAAATTATCCTTGAAATGTTGTATGATTCTGTTGAATGCATGATTGATGATAACTTGAATATTGAATGCATCCAAAGTATTTGGATTTTAGGAATTGTGTCCCTTATGATTGTTAAGATAAATATTATAAGAATCAATTCAACCAAAGGTCCAGTTGGACAGGACCTTGGAATCACTTGACTTAGAGTCACTTGATGAGTTGAGTTCTTAATGTGTCAAGAAATGAATCAACCAAAGATCCAGTTGGCAGGACTTTGGAATCATTTGACTTAGAGTCAGATGATGATTAAGTTCTTTATAAAGCACATGTGGAAATAAATGAATCACCCAAAGATCCAAATGATAGGATTTTAGAATCAGCTGACTTAGAGTCAACTGAAGATTACAAGTCTTGAACAGAATTAACAAAGTCATAAGTTTACATAGAGATGTAAAAGAGATTGAGATTAGGAGCAACAAACACATCAGTTGCTGTGTATTGCTCGAATCCTCAAATAGAACACAATTGGTTGTACTCCGCGATATTTGTCAATCGGTATGACGAATATGGCTTCGCTTATCAGAATAAGTGATTGAATTGAAACCTTGAATGGTTCAAGGACTTCAAAGGAAGTACAAGACCCACAGAACCTGAGTGACAACATAAACTGGGGAAATGTTTCACAGTCATTCTCTTCCAAGAACATTTATAGTTATAATGTGTCTTAGGGAAGATGATGGAGCGTTGGTCGAAACAGTTCGATCCTCAATGTATGAGATACATTGTCAATTAGTTTCCGATACATTGAATACTAAACCAGTCAGACCATATTCCAACCACATCCTTCGACTAAGTAGGTTTTGCAGACACTGTCTGAAATGTAAAGCTGGGATTGTCTCACTTGTACATTAAAAGTCCAGGGTCTTGTAGTGTTCGTCCAAACCACATGACTAGCCTGAACCTAATCAGAAATGTCGTTTCACTAGCTATCCTGCTGTACCTGGAAAAGAAAGAGCTCTTTTAGATAGAACTCATGTTCTAAGGAAACAGTGGGAGTTGGGACAATCCTGAATGAGTTCAGGACTAGCAAAGTGAAAGAACTCTTAGTCATCACTAGGCTTAGAGCAATACTGACATAATCTTCTCTTGACCAGTAGTATTGATCGCCGTCATAAGTAGTTATGATCGGGGTGACATACCGAATAGTGGTAAAACACTATAGTTGGTACGGATTTACAATCCAACTACTTGGAAGCATTGGTGAGCCCGGTTGCTACCAATTAAGAGAGCCTTAGGACGAGATACAGTCTATGTGACAGTTTGATTGATTTTACAACTGGACTTAAAACCAGTAGGAGTAATTGAATCATCAAAAGAAAACAACATGGACAGAAACGTACCTTCATAACATCTGGTTGAGTGAGACGATACTCAGAGTCAAGTAATTGACTCCGAGAGAAGCACTCTCAATAGAAGATGAAATCCGAAAGGATACTGCATAATGTAAGTCGTCAGTGGAGCGCGTGTGGATCACCGGCACACTAATAGGGACTCACAAAGAGTATGCAAGTATAAAGGTACGTGGGCCCGGGATTACGCCATGGGCATCTCGCAAGAAAGGATATTCAGATTATCAAAATATGCCAAAGGATTGGATTTTGAGAAAGGGCTGAAAGATATCCATTAAGATGTCAGAAAGGTTTGGATTCTCAAAATGTGCCATAAGCTCTGGATTTTGTGAATAGTCCATAACCGTGTCAAAGCCAGTGGGAGTATCGCTGTTATCTATCTCTATATGTGTGTTACATACTACTTCTAGGAAACGTCTCTTTTCATTACAAAGTGTAACGACTTGGTGTTAAGAGACAGATCGCTATGAAAGACTTAATAAAGATACGACATGCTCAGGTGGTTACAAACGTCTATGAGATAGATCGAAACTCTACCAAGATGATCTTGATGAGACTCAAAATGCATAGCTCAGGAAAGGAGTTTTCCTATCATTGCAAAGTGTGATGATTTGGCATGAGAGATGTAAAGAAGGTGCAACATACTCACATAATCCATAGACATCTATCAGATATATGTTATCATCAGTATAGACCTAGCCATAGTAAGCATGATCTTGGTAAGATTCAAAATGCATGAGAAAAAGTCTTCAAAAGGATATAGTTGTTGAAAATCATGACACAAGGATTATAAATAATCCTATGATTCCAAAAGAGTTTGAAATAGGACTAGATCGAATCCAACAAGTTTCTTGGATCGATCAGAAGTGTCATGAACATATCTTGATGACTTAATGCTTAGAGCATAGTAAGTCAGATTCAGGATATGACCTGGCTGGGAATACTTAATGGATTTTGTACATATGTGAAAAATCATTGGAAAATGATTGGGATGAATGTTGATAACAATTTGAAAAGAGTTTCAAATAAGGACTTAATGGTTAAAGAATTTTGTTGGCATTCCGATGGAGCGTGTGTGGCTCACCGGCACATCGTAACACCTCGAAATAGTCTTAGGGTGTAGTCATGTGAACTAAAGATCCCGAGAACCATGGAAAGTCACAGTACATAGAATGGAGTTGTTAGTGAGAATGACAGTATGACCAAAATTGAAATATCATCGGAAGGATATCCGATCGGATGAAGTGTATTAATGTATAACATTTGAATACATAAAAAGAGTGAAAGGTCAAGTAGACATAGATACATAACACGAATTAAATAGTTTAAAAGGAATCTAGAAACCGATAATAGTTTTATGTAAAATCTGACTTGGTGATTACCTCGTGGAAACTTGGTAATTAGGCAAGAGTAGCCACCAGTCAGATTTTATGTTTCAATTTTGCATGTTTCACTTCCCAGATAATTTGATTATTCAAAAGTCCACAGTCGCTCATATTTTTCGGGAGTAAGTATGAACGAAGACTGTCGTGAATTGGTTTGTGGAATGTCTAAGGAGTTAGACATTGCAGTAAGACTGCTACAACGTTCATGAGTACTTAGAAATAGAGATTTGAGTATTGGATAAACCCACGCTCGATAGATTGCTTCATGGATTACATCACGAGCAATGTTGAGACGATAATATATTATGATCTTAAAGCAGAGACATATGAGTTGACATTTGCAAGTCGGTTGTGCATTGATAATACGTAAACGCATCGGTAACTCGATGTTATAAAACGCATTGTTGTATACGGTTTTGACAAGTAAAAGACACAAGCATATGAGTCGAAGCTTATTCGTTCCTTGACCCTGGTGGGAAACATATATCTGTAGGCCTCCTGATGATTTTCAAGTTGACTAAAGTGCTAGCCAGCCGGGACTAAATTGATGTGTTCAATTAGAAGTGTTAAAGTCATAAGCGGAATCGGAGATCGGGAAACAGAGTATCGGACAGAGATTGATCTCAATCCATGTCTCGTGTCTGAAAAATATCTTGTTGGACGAAGGATCATATGATCACTTATCTATGGACAGAACTGACTAGGTCAGAGTTCAGCAACGTTTTCTTGGAAGCTGCAGGTTGTTTATTAATTAGAAGATAAATTAAAGTCATAGACTTATCCAAGTGGGAGACTGTTGGATTAGGTGTCTAAGCTATGACTTTATATTTATATTTATCTTGTTAATTGAAGCGAAGTCCATTTGGGTTGCCCTCATAGCTGGAGGTTAGAATAGAGTTCAGTAGAGTAAAATGTTGATTTATTAATTGTTTAATAAATCAATAGAATCAATTAAATGGTTTATTAATATATTTAAGTGTTAATATATTAATTCGAAACTATATTAATTAATTGAGATTTAATCTAGAATTAATTGGATTTAGTTTAGTGATTAAATTAATTAATTAAAGTGCAGGGGCTGACTTGTATTTATTCAATAGTTGAATAAATGGCAAGAGATAAGCCAGGGGCCAAAATGGCGCTACCCTGGATGCTTCTCCTAGGGTTGGCGAAAACCCTAATAGGGTTTAAGGAAGCCTGGTCTAAGTGGCCAATAGGCTTGCCCACCTTGGAGGCTCCTTAGGGTTTCAGGTGTAACCCTTAGAGGCTATAAAAGGAACCCTCTGGCACCCTTATTCTCTGCGCCATTTTCAACCAAGATTACTCTGCTGGATTATCTTCTCCATTGCTTGGGTGTGACACCATTTGAGGCAGGACATTTGTGCTGCTAGCTTCAAGGATCATAAGATCAAAATGTTGGTTTTTCTCAGTTTTGATCTTTAGAAATAATTGTTTCCTTTAGGCTTTAGTTTATTATCTTCATAGAAGAAAACATAGATCTTTCTAGGGTTACATGTGAACCATAAGAGATTATTTGTTCATTGTTTGCTAGAAAACCCTTCATTTATGTGATGGATCGTGTGGTATTTTTGGGGAATTTACTAAGCTTTGTGCTTACCCTTTTACCCTAACTGTTTTTCAGGAAATTGTTGGTTTGAGCTTGGAGCACGACGCGACTGTACCGCATCTGAGGATTTCAATGATTAAGTCTTCTGCTGGATAATGTTAGTAAATGTTTTTGGTAAATATGTTTTCATATGTTTAAATACCAAGTTTTAATTTGAAGGATTTTATGTGGCAGCTATTTTATTGTAATTAAGTTGTTTTTAAAATGAAAATTTATTATGAAATTTGAGACGTTACATCTTCTTGGTCAAACTTTGATTATTTGGATGATTCATAACTTCAAACTTGTAAGTAGGCAATATGGTTTAAAAAAAGTTAGAACTTATCTCCTTGTTGATCACCAATGTTATGTCAATCGTTTAATGGAGGAATTTTAAGGATTTAAAAGTGTTTGAAGCTTAAAAAGGCAAGTCTGGTCGATGTGTGCGAGAAGATGAAACATTAGAGTTACGTTTCTATTTTTTTTAACAACAAGTCTTAATGGACTATTGGGCTCGGTAATAATTTATATATATTGCTATTAGTTGTATTTAAATTTTAAAAATATTTAAATTTATATTAACAAAGTTATGTTAATTTTGTCAAAAAAAATTGTATTGAAATATATACTAACAAAATCATGTTATCTTTAATAAAACGAATATTATTTTTATATTATTATATTTGTTTAATTTTAGTGAAAATTTATAAGATAAATTATATGAAATAATTAATATTTTCTAATGTGTACTATAAAAAGCGGGCCTAAAGTAAGATTTAGTGTCGTGTTTAATATTATATATATATATATATATATATATATATATATATATATATATACTAGGTACGTTTGACGGTCGTGCTAAGCACGACCCGGGAAAGATAAATTGGGTATTTCTTTTATAAATATCAGCAACAATCAAATGTGTTGCGAATGAAACTGTATTACTATGATTGGGTATACTATTTAAAGTACAATGCCATAATAACGAACGAAACAGTTGAAAGTTCATGGTTGTTGTAGAAATGAATGAAGTATAATGTGAGCCCTTTGTTTCCGTATCTAGAAAAAGGTGCCCGAGAACTGTTGCTACCACCAATGTTGAGTGTTGCCATGTGATCGTTGTCCTGTGAGAAAAACAAACTTGGTTTGAAGTTTGAAGGGACGAATGAGGAAACCCACAAAAAGTGTAATTTCTTTCGCTTACAAGTCTTTTATTAGGATAGTTAACTTTGGATAATTGTATGAGCATGAGCGATAAACAATACTTTCCTGTATAAATGGACAACACCAAGTCTCATAGGCATTTCATCAATGATCAAACACATCGCGTCCACGGCCCATTAAAGGAAAAGCTCCATGCAGTAAGTCAGTAAGGGGCTGTTTGTTTTTCTTGAAAAGTACTTCTAACCTCTTCTGTCTTCATGTTCGCAGACGCGCGCAGACGTTTTGTTTTAGCAGACCGTTTGTTTTTTCGCAGACCGCAGACCTTAAAAGGTCTGCGCGTCATCTTTTAACATAAGTGATTTACCAGCCACTTCTTACCTCTTCAAGAAAATATATACGTACTTGTGCCCTCAAAAATTGAACTCGGTATTGTCCCTCTCATTCCCGATTACCACCTGCTTCCTTCATCCTCCCTTGCCGCTGCTTCCTTCCTCGCCCTCCGGCGCGCCGCCGCTGCTACCGGTCCTCCCCCCTCCGGTGCGTTGCCGCTGCTACCGGTCGTTGCTTCTGTCTTCGGCGCTCCTGCACTCCACAAAGGTAAAAGTGTTTGCTTCTTCCCTTTCCCGATTTGTTGCGGGTTAATCCCGAAAATGTGTTCTTTGGTTCTTCCCCTTTCCCGATCTATCTCCGATTTGCATCTTCCCCTTTCCAGAAAATGTGTTTTTTTTGTGTTCTTTGCTAAAATTGATTCCTAAAATTCTTAGGGCTTAAATGGTGACTTGTTTATGAAATTGTTCTTTGCTGAAATTGATTCCCGATTTGTTGCAGGTTAATCCCGAAAATGTGTTCTTTGTTGTTGAAATGCTTAAATTTTAAGGTTTTTGTTGTTGTTTATTGCTTAAATATGGTTAATATGTTTTTTCATGAGGTTTTTCTTGGTTATTATTGCTGTTTTTTTGTTGTTAAATTGATTATTTCTTGGTTATTATTGTTTAAATTTCAATGTTGAAAAATGTTATGTTTACAGACTTTAAAAAACAAACAGTCTTCTTTTTGCAGACTGCAGACATTTGGTCCACCTCTTCTGCTACAGATGTCTGTAGATGTGGTCCGCAGTCTGCAGATGTGGTCCGCAGACTGCAGACCTTTTACCTCTTCAAAAACAAACAACACCTAAGTCACGTAACCTACCTAACCTAATCAATTTTTACCAAAATAAAAAATGGAATTAAAAACCACATGTACATTCATAAGTAATTTCTAATAGAATTAAACCATACCTGAAACCTTATTTTCGGATGGCCGGAAGACCATATATGATCACCACCACTGAGTGAAAATTGATTGGAAGTATTCGTAGTGGGAGAGAGTAAGGAAGAGGTGTGGAACAATGCACGACGAGTGGAACATTTCTGTCTCCCTTGCATCTTGTTTAGATATAATGTAGATGCACCAGGTTAATGGCTTAATCAACAAGTACCGTTGGGAAGAAGCACGTCAGAAAAAATAATCTACACAAAGCTTTATCTCTATTAAAAGGTTAAGTTTTAATTTTCTCCCTTCTTACGTACTAGAAACTATTTTCCTTCTATTTATTTGAAATAGATTAATTTGTTGAAAATACGATAACTGATCTCCACGAATAAGGTTTTTAAGCCGATTACTGTGTGACAGATATGTATTTTAGCTATAATATGCGGAATAGATAAGAGTTGCGGAATAAATATAAACTAAAATTAAGTTACTGAAAGCTGTAAATAAATAAAATAAAGCGGTAAATTTAAACTAGACAGTATTTAAATAGACAGAAAGCGGTAAATAAAATAAATGTTAGAAGTTAGAGGTTAGATGTAATAAACGCCATTATCAATGATAAAGTGTTTTTACAATAAATAAAAAGTTAGAAGTTAGAAGTTAGAAGTTAGATGTCTCGGTTAAATACAGTCCACATATGTTGTTGTTGTCATGGTTCAATTTGTATGTCTTGGAACTTAGTACAATTGATTTATAAAAGTTTAAATAAATCAATAATGGCACAGGTAAATTATTGAAAATATAAAAAGAACTTATCGACAGCAGAGGAAGATGGTGTTTTTCTTTGAAGCGTCGAATCTTGTTCTTTGCAGTAGGATGAGGTTTTTGAATCTTGATGTTGTGCGGTTTGGTTCTTGTAGAAAGGGTGGTATGCTCGGTTTTTCTTGGATATGATATTTCTTCGGTTTTGTGTTGGTTGGAGGTTTGAAGTTTTGGTGTCGGGTGGAGGTTTTGTTTGGTGTAGGGTAGTGGTTGTTTTTAGAGGTTTGAAGTTTTGGTGTCGGGTGGAGGTTGTTGTTTCTTGCGGTTATATGGTTTGATTCTTGTTGCTAAATTCAGAGATTTGAGTGTCTTGAGGTGTCTGGTCGTGGGTTTCTTTGAGTGTGTATGCGTATGGTTATGTGTGTGTATGTTGTGCTAGAATGGCAAGAGGTGAGCTTCTTATTTATAGTTGCTGAAATACAGGCTTCGCGTCGCGACCACGTGTCCGTCGCGTCGCGAGGAAGCTTGGCTGGAGGTCGGTGCGCTTTTTGTCGGGTCAGTGCGTCTTCGCTGGTATGTCGAGCTTTCCGTCGGGTTTCCTTTTGGTCGCGTTGCTTTTGGTCGCGTCGCGAAGACTCATCGCTGAATGTGTCGTTTTTGGTAGTCTCGCGATCACAAAGTTGGTATTGTCGCGTCCTAGGGCTTCGTGTCGCGACCATGTCTTCCGTCGCGTCGCGATTGCTGTAGGTCTGGATCTTTATTTCTTGCTTCTCTTCACGTCGCGACACAGGGGCCTGTCAAGTCGCGATTGCTGTAGCTTTTATCAGTTTTTCGCATTTCTATTCTTTGGTTTTGAGAATCACTTCCTCGGGTTTGATTGTTTTCTCAAAGTTTCTTGGGTCTTGATTCATTCTTGTTTTTGATCTCGAATTCACGCAACCTAAAATAAACTGATAATACTTGTCAGATAAAATAAAAAACAGTTCATCTTATTTCAGTGATTGTCACATACAAAAATATTTTTCAACATAATTGGCATCCATTTTTACCAAACCGTTCTGCCACCAACGAAGGTATAAAAGTGTAAAAGTAATTGATTAAAACCAAAAATATGGAGCTTCTTTTTAACAAAGTGAGTAAATCACTAATGCCCAACACTTAAATTTTAACTAAGCAAATCATCAACAATCAAAGGTTCCAATTAACAACAATCAAATACATGCTCGTGCAGAACCCAATCAAATAATCTTAGGAGAATTATGTCCCCTAACAATTACATTTACTTGTGCCAACATGTATGCAAATATGGTTAAATAAAATTACCAGCAAAAAAGGCACCAGCATAGCTACCAAAATATGAAGCCAACTTCACCAAAGCCTTTAGAGTTTAGACAAATCACTGTCATAACTACATGTTTGGTCTATTCAAAACAAACAAAAATAACTTCGGAATATTAAATATATTCATTTTTAGTTTCTAATTAAAGTTTTTAACTATTAGTTTCTACTTTATGAATCTAAATACCATAATAGGAATGTAAATGAATATGGGATCCATAAAATGATTAAAGGAAAATTCACAGAATACAAACTTCAACCTTTGATTGATAAAATCACAAGATAGAGATTATTACATTAATTCTAAGAACATGTATGCCAAATTTATAAGTTATAAATTTAGTAACTTTACGATTGGCCCTCCATCAGTTCTATATTCATTGCACCAAAAAGGATGAAGTCACATATACATCACAAATACAGTTTATTATGAAATTGAAGTAGCCTATAACATTTAAGAATAAAAGAAGATTAAACAGAAATTAATAAGAATAAAAGTAATTAAGAAATTAGCAAGCTAATAATCAATATGAACTCGATCAAAGGCTCCACTTCTAACCTTTGTGATCAGTTGATGCCTTGTAAGTTTCAAAAGTAAGTTAACTTATATAATAAATCAATAAACTTTGGACTTAACTATTGTATGAAAGGAAAATAGGAACACAAAACCTTACGGTGGTAAACTGAATTGACAACATTCATTCAAGCAAAATCATCATAGAAACTGTAGGTTATGCTAGCTTTGTGATAAGTCATGAGTATCCTTTTGTTAATTTGCTTCTATAAAACAACAATTAGGCACCACTGCTACCCTCTCTGCCAAAGCAAAAAAGAAGAACATTAATAAAGCTAAAAGAATAAGAATAATTATGAGACAATCGCCTCTTCAAACCTCTAGTTGAATAGGCACCACCGCCATCCCTCTCAGTAAAAACATAACAATCAAACCCATGCACCTATACCCTGCAAGCAATCTAATACATCTGCCTCTATAAAGTCAACCCATTCACTCATATTCATGAGGACAAGTTGGAAATCGAATTAAACCAGCACCAATAATTAAAAGGCCATAGCATCTTAGCGACACAAAAGGCGGCAATATGGGAATGCAGTTAAGAATCTATAGAAAATTGCACCATAATTTACCACTACAGAAGTCAGCGTACTTAAATTAGTCATGAATCGATCCATCATGAACATATCACGGGCTTCATTTTGTAGATCGGAACTATCAATCACTAATGACATGACCCATAAACGTAAATGAACATGAAGCGATGTGGATACCTTTTCATGTATGTGGCTCCGTTCGTTAGTTAAGTAAGGCGGTGCCCTAAGAAAGCTATAAAAGAGGTGAAGAAGGCGAGAAGAGAAGTGTGTACACTACCGGGAGTAAATCAACTGTGACACAGGGGCCAACAATATCCCATCCCAACCCAACTTGTGATCTTTAACTCATTATATTAAGTTGTTCTTTTGGATTCAGTAAAAAAGATTCGACATATAGCTAATGAGGTCAAGTCATTTTCACATTAAGTCACAAAAAAGAAGAAATAACATCATACACGAGTTAAAGAGCAATTGATAAGAGAAAGAGAGGGCACCTGTCCACGTTTACAATGGCCAATATCAGGGCCGGTCCAATAAGTTTCACTACCCTGGGCGAAATAACAATTTGATGTCCTTGTACAATAGACAAAATACATAAAAAAACTTATAAAACAAAAATGCGTTAAAACTTGTAGTCAAACCAAATCCATACTAATACAACCTAAAAAAAAAGACAAATATCACCTAAAACGATGCCTTCGTGCATTTTTTGAAGCAAAAACATCTATTATTTTAGGATAATCAAGATTCTTTAGAAATCGACTTTCGATACATAAAATTGCTAATCCGTTTAATCTTTCTTGAGTCATGGTGCTACGTAGATATGATTTCAAAAGCTTCAATTTTGAAAAACTTCTTTCCGCCGAAGCTACCGTAACCGGCACAGTCAACAAAATTTTATATGAAACCAACACGTTCGGGAACATGTCCATTCTTCTTGCAAACTCCATTATTTGAATAGATGTCCATGGACTTTCACCTTTGTACGCTTCACCCGGCAACATTTTCTGCAAAAGTTGTAACTCTATAAATAAACCTTCACCATCAATATCAACTTCTTCACCATTTGTTAAATTGGATTCTAGATTTAAACAACATTTTTTTAGTTCATCATCAAGTAAAGAAATTAGTTTTGAACCATCAAACAAAAAACCAAAAATAGACTCAAAATATTTCATTTGTTCAAATCTAGTTCTCAATTGACTAAGAGCCATATCTACAAGAATAAGAAAATAATCCTTTCTAAATGCTTCTTGCAAAGATTGATGCTCTCTTTCGGTATTTGGAATTTCATCAAATTGTTTTTTTCTATTAGAAATATGTTTTCTTGGAAATTCGGGTTCAATTTCAATATTAATTGCTATTTCTTTAGCTTCAATAATAGCCTTATCAAACCCAATTTCTCTATATTCTTCAAAAAAATTAATTAGCCCCTCCAAATTTTTTACCGCAACATCAATAAGCATATCTTTGGATTGTAATTTCTTACTAACAAGATTAATTCTATATAAAACTTCATACCATATAATTAAACTTAAAATAAATTCGAAACTAGAAAATTCACCATTTAAAAGAGATTCGACATCTCGCTCCACTTTTCCATCTTCACTTATTTTGGCTAATTTTTTCAAAGCTTTTCTTATTTGAGGAAATTGAGTTTTTATTGCTTTAACACTTTCAATATGACTTTTCCAACGAGTGGCGGATAATGATTTAAGTGTTAGTTCATCAATATATTTAAGTAAAATACTCCATCTTTTTGTGGAAGTAGAAAAAACATTATAAATTGTTTGACATGTACCAAAAAACGTTTTTGCCTTGTGGCAAGAATTTGCCATATCACATAAAACTAAATTTAAACTATGACATCCACAAGGCATATAAAAAGCTCTAGGGTTTATATCAAGCAAACGTTTTTGTACACCATGGTGTTTTCCTTTCATATTAGCTCCATTATCATACCCTTGACCACGAACATTATTAATATTCAAATCAAGAGATTTTAGAGCATCTTGTAAAGCATTTAAAAGACCTAGACCGGATGTATCTTCTACAATTAAAAACTCTAAAAAAACTCTTCTACTTTTATTGGAATGCTTACCATATCCACACATCTTATAATCAAAGTCATTTGTTCTTGGCGACTTGCATCCGGAGTGCAATCAATAATTATAGAAAAATATTTTGACTCTTTAACATTTTTAATAATTTCATTTTTTACTTCGGATGCCAACATTTCGATTAATTCATTTTGAATTTTATGACTAAGATAATGATTATGTGTTTCTTTGTCTTGAATTAATCGAAAATGTTCTTTCATTACAAGATCAAAGTCGGCGATGCTTTCAAGTACACTTAAAAAATTACCATTTGATTCTTCATAAATTTTTTCATTTGTGCCACGAAAAGCCAAGTTATTTTTTGCTAAACATTTTACAACAACAATAATTCTAACCATAACATCTTTCCAATGTTCAGTATCTTTTTTAATCATTTCTTGTAACTCTTTATCAATTGTTTCACTTTTATTTAACCTAATTCGTGTTTCGGTCCAAGTTCTTAAGTTAATCATATGATCGGAACTATTTTCATGTTGCCTTAATGTTTCGCTAAGATGTTTCCAATCATTTAATCCTTCAAATGCCAAGTTACTTTTAGTACGAACGGTTTTAAACAACTTACAACAAAAACAAAAAACTTTATCAAGCTCTTTTGAATACACTAACCATTTTCTATAAAAAACATCACCATTTATTAATTTACGAATAAAAAAGTCATTAGAAAAATGCCTTCCAAATGCATCTTTTGGAAAAAGTGTGTTTGTTTCAATTTCCCTATTAGGGCCTTTTTCTATAAGTAAATATTTCATTTTTGAATCTAATTCATCCCACACTCTAGGATCAAAAATATTAAAATCACTTGGTTTATCTTTATCAACAAACTCATTATTTTCAAAATCCTTAGAAATATCAATCGGATCATAAGAACTTCTAATTGGATCATTGTTTTCAAAATCATTTGGATTATCAACGGGATTAGTATTATTTTCATTTGCATTTTGATTTCTAACAAAATATTTATTTAAAGACCCTCGTAAGGAATTAGCCATTTCTTGTTCTCTTTTTTTCCGTTTTCTGTTTTGAGCACCCGATGGTTGTTGTCGGGGAAACATTTTCAAAACTCAACTATAACAATACAAGATAGAGAAAAGAAAGATACAACCTGATTAAAATCGTGATTTCAGTTCCCGAGTTCAAACATGCCTCTTCAAATCAAAACCCAAAAGATGAAAATCAGAAGACACTACTTCAATGTCTGCAAACAGCAAACCAAAACCCAGGGCCGGTCCAATTAAGAAAAACAGAAAAACAGCATACGAAAAAATCAAGTGAATTCCAAGTGAATTCAAAAACTATATAAAAGTAGCAGAAATCAGAAACCATATATAACTTGATTTGAGAATCGAGAATTAACAAGTGAATTCCAAATAAGAAAAACAGCATACGAAAAAATCAAATAATTACCTGGTTCGATTGAGTTCCAAACCGTGAAGAGCCAAAACGATTGAAATTGTCGTCTTCCTGATTGAAGTTGTCTGATTTCAATTGAAATTCAGTGAGTTCCCGTCTTCCTGATTTCAGAAAATCTTGATTGAGTTCCAAACCGTGATTGAAATTATCGATTGAAAAAATCAAATAGTTTATAGTTACCTGGAGTTCGATTGATTGAAGTTGTCTGATTCCAATTGAAACGATTGTCTGATTAGTTTGAGCAAAAGAAATTTTCGGATTCCTATTGAAACGATTGTCAAATGCGATTTCAGTTTGAGCAAAATCAAATCACCTGATGCGAAATCAATATTTCCGTTCGTTTGAAGCTTTGAGCGAAATCAGAGAAAGAGGGAAGGAGAGAAAAATCAGGAAGGATCCGTTTGAAATCAGTGATTACCTCGATTTGATCTTTTTGCCGTTTTGGTTTAATTGTTTCCTATTTTCAACGCGTCTCTTAGTTTCCAGTGCTAGTATTCCCGCTCCAGTTTCGGCTTCTCCCTTTCACGCGTGAAATCAGATTAACGCCCAAGATTGGGCCGACTTGGACTCTTTGGACTTAAAAATTTGGGCTTTCGGTATATACATGTATAAATAGACTTAAAACTTGTGATGCCCCCGATTTTATGCTGCCCTGGGCCTAAGCCCAGCTCGCCCATGTATTGGGCCGGGCCTGGCCAATATGCATAGTGACTGTTTGATATAAGTGTACACCTCCTATATAGCTCCCGATTGAAAGAAAGTTCCAAACTTTATCAGTTTCACCGTCATTTTCTTTAAAGTTCACTTTTCCTTACCTGCTGAAAACTCATCATATAAAAAAACTTAATTTCAATAACAAAAATTACCACACTTGCAAGAATGCCATGGATCGGAATAACATCGCCAGGCTTCTAATACGTCCTCAACCTTAAGTACAAAACAATCAAAGAGAGTGAGGATACGCAGAATCATATGATTAAGGAGGCGGGTGGTGGTATAATGGACTCGGTTGGCAATACGTCTATAGGGGACGAAAGACATGGTATGATTTTGATAACCTGCAGGTAAGATTTCTTTTGACGGAAGAATATGAAGAAGCTGATGTTGCCTAGGGTTTTCTTGAGAGAGAGAGAGAGAGGGGATAGAGTTTCGGAAGAAGAAAGGGGAAGGGGTATACTGGTATTGGTTTGGGAGACGTATCGGGGAAAACGATAAAGTGGAATACAACGTCCCTTGCTTTGAAACCTGTGCCATTACTTATATCAGGAAACTTTGCAACCACGCCAAAACACGCGCTCAAAGAAGAGTTCACGTGCTCTCCTAAGAACACGACTCTTCAGTTACTGGTGTCCATTTGCTACAAAGTTAAGTATATTTGTGATTGTATATAATAATGATATATATATATATATATATATATATATATATATATATATATATATATATATATATATATATATATATATATATATATATATATATATATATTATAGTCTGTATGAATATAAAGATATAGTTGTTAAAATATTAAAGTCACGAAAACTTAATATCATTCTCACTAAGAAACCATTAATCTAATCGCTATAAAAATTAAAATCCCAATCTAATTTATAACTTAGGCTTAATGACTTGTAAGGGTAACATGTTGGTGAAGGGATTTATGCAAATCTATGAACTAAAACACTAAGTTCACATGCAACCTATGAGGATCTATGTTTTCTACTATTGAACATATAAATATTTTCTAAAAGGCCACAAGAAAAATTACTAAAGAATAAAATCAGAAAACTAACCTTTTAGTTGTTTCTTACAAGCTAAGCAACGCAAGTGCCTTGCCTCAAATGAAGTCACACCCAAAACTAAGGTTTTCAAAAGTTCTAGAGAGAGGGAAGAGTGGAAAAAGTCGTGGCTTTTATGGTGCCTAGGGGTCTCTATTTATAGTTTCCAAGTGGCCACCAGATAAGCATTTAGAGATAAACCTTTTTGAATTCAAATAAGATAAACATTTATCTATCAATTCAAATATATTTATCCTAACATATAATAATTGAAATTATGGATAATCCCTCCATAATTTCTTTGGCCACTTAAACTACTATAACTGTCACTTACTCAACTGTTGAATAATTACAATTCAGCTCGTGCACCTTTAATTAATCAAATTAATCACCAAATTAATTCCAATTAATTCCAGATTAATTTCTAATTAATTAATATAGTTTCTAATTAATATCTTATCACCATAATATATTAATAAACTATTTATTTTATTTCTATTGATTTATTAATCATATAATAAATCAATCTTTCTCTCTCCTGGATTTTCTGCTAAACCTCTAGCCATGAGGGCAACCCAAATAGACTTTGCTACTATCAATTAGGTAAATACAAATTATTAGTCATGGCTTAGACACCTAATCCAACAGTTGGATTATGTGTACAAGTCATAACTATAATTTAGGAATATAATTGAATTGATGGCAGCACAGTCCTTTTGGGTTGCCCTCAAACCTCGCAGAGGACAATATAACTTATAGAGAGAGATATTAATATATTATGATGATAATATATTAATTATAAATCATAATATTTAATTAATAATTAATCAGAAATTAATTAGAATTAATTTTGGGATTAACTGGATTAATTAAAAGTGCAGGGGCTAAATTGCAATTGTTCAATAGTTGAACGATGGACATATATGGAGTATGTATAGGGTTGGACGAATTATAAGGCTTGGGCCTTAAGGAATTCGAAAATACCTTATATGGATACAGGGGTTATTTATGGTAATGATAAGCAAGTTGAATTATATCCTTCCTCTCTCTAGTTTCTTGCTTGCTAGTGTTCTGGGTGTGAGCCACTAGAGACACGACAATTGTGGTGCTTGCTTCCAAAGGTCAAGAAAGGTATGTAAACATCCTTATGAATTTCGATTTATACCTTAGTTATAGGTTTAATAGAGAAAACATAGATCCTTATTAGGTTGCATGTGAACTTAAGAATTTAAGTTTGTTGTTTGCATAGAACCCATCAGTGGTATCTGAGCTATGACTGTTTTCTGTTGAATAGCTGTAATAGTATAACTGTTATTAGGTTTTAATGAAATCAAACCATAGCCTCCATGGATGTCAACTTGGGCTAGGGTTTCAGAAACCCTAGCCTCCACCCTGGTTTTCGAAAATTATGTGGCCTCCTTAGGGATTTTCTATTTTTGGTAAATATGATTATTTAATAAATGGAAACCCTTGGCCTTATTTTTGGAAAAGCTTAGTGGGCAAGGATTAGGATTAAATTAATTTGATTAATTTGATAATCCTTATTTGATTTAATTAATTTAATTAATATTTAATTAAAAGACATACATTAAATCAATCTGGGTTTAATTTTAAATTTAATTAAATAATTTAATTCAAAATTTAAAAGGATAAACCAAAATATTTTAAAATGTTTAAAATACATCTTATATATTATTAAAAGTTAAATATTTATATGTATAATATTAAGTCAGTCAAATCGCTAGTATGCCTCATTTACGAAACTGATCTATAAGGGGGTATAATGAAACTGCCTATAAAATGGCAGTTGAATGGGTGTCCACTCTCACCCACCGCTTCCTTGATCAGTGGAGGATCGTTAGCAGAATGGATTTGATAGGACAACCTAATCTAATTTAAAGTATAATGCTATTAGACAAAAATACTAGAACTTTAACAAAATCTCAATCTAGTTACTTTAGGAAAAATGTGAAAAGTATGCTAATCCATGAAATTGCACATTACATTTTATGAGTCGTTAGTGGAGCGTGTATGATTTACTGACACACTAATAAGGACTCATAAAGAGTGGTAATGGGTATCTCATAAATTATCATTGTTGATGGAGCACGTGTGGTTTACCGACACATCAATCGAGATGATAAACGACGATGAGGTTACTAAGCAATTTGCATGGTTATTCACATCTTGTTTGTGATCCTCGGCATCCCAGTCACAAATAGAAGAGCATAAAACATGTCATTGAACAGTTTCAATGAATCTCAAAAGATCTAGGAATTTCACTTAATATGATTATCTTCCGCGGTGGAATTGGTAAATCATCATTTACTTACCTTTATGTGATTTACAATTAGATTACGACATCCCTCTTCTAAGTTGTGAATTACATAGTTGGATCCTAGCCTTAATAATTATTATTGGGTTATCTTATTAAGGATTTGTCCTTATCTAATTAAAACTACCTTCTTTTATAGATGTCTACTCCTGATGCTTCTGCTACTCCGTCCGCTCCCCACTCGAACCACAACACCAATTTCTCTTCGATTCTTTTGCTCTGCTCGAAGGTGACATTAGATGGCACCAACTATAACGACCGGATACGAAATATCAAGATGGCCCTTAGATTTGAGGACAAAGAGTATGTTCTCGAAAAGGAGCTCATCAACATCGATCAAGAAACGGCTACTCCTGAGGAATATGCCTCATACAAGAAACACTACGACGATGCAACCAAAGTGACATTCATCATGGTCGCAACTATGGTCCCCGAATTGCAGAGATTCTATGAGGACTACTGGCCATACGAGATGAACAAGGACCTTATGGAAAAGTTCCATAAGTAAGCTCGTCAAGAAAAAGCATGAAGTGGTCAAGGCCCTCATGGCATGTAAGATGAAGGAGGGAGAGTCTGTCTGCGCCCACGTGCAGAGAATGCAACGATACATGGAACGCCTTATGAAACTGAATGTGCACTTTGACGAGGAGCTGGCTATTAACATAGTCCTAAACTCCTTGCCCGGTTGTTATAATCAGTTTATCCTAGCTTATCATTTGAACAATAGTGAGAATACCTTGGCACAGTTGCACAACATGCTGCAGACCGCTGAAGCAGGAATGAAGGGTAAATGTATAGCCTCCACTTCTGTCAATGCTCCCATTTTGGCTATTGGACAGGGAAAGGGGAGGAAGAGGAAACATCCTCCGAAACAGAATTAGAAGGGCAATGCACACATTGGCTCATCTAGCAATGGTCCGAGGGCCAAGTCCAGTTCTGACATTCCTCACGTCTCAAATCCCAAAGAAGTCGATTGCTTCTACTGCAACGAAAAGGGACATTGGAAACGAAGCTGCCCAAAGTACCTGCAAGACATCATGGATGGCAAAGTGAAGCCATCGTCTACAGGTATATACACTATCTCTAATAACTAATCATCTTCTCGTTCTTGGGTCATTGATGCAGGATGTGGTTTTCACATTTGTTCTGATCTGCAGGGACTAAAAGAAAGTGAGGAGATGGAGCATGGAAGAATGAACCTGATCATGGGGAATAGGCGATCTTCTCCTGTTACCAAGATTTGTGTTTATAGTCTAGTGCTTAGTAATGATGTTTGTTTAGATTTAGTTAATTGTTGCTACTCTCCAGAAATGGCTCGTATTATTATTTCGTTTCACCCATTGTTTAGACAAGGATATAGATATTCATTTGATAATGTGAATGGGTCTATTTCGGCTTATAAAAACGGTGTTTTATATTTAATGCTTTGTCTTATGATGGTGTGTATGAAACTGTGACATGTGTAAGCAACACATTTCATTAAATTAAAATTAGTTCTAAATAACACGTTTCTAATTATTTATGTTTTTAAGTGAACTTTTTTGCATTCCATATCATATTTGCTATATTATCACCAATTTATTACATTTCATGGCATGCCTCTCAAATGTTGGCATGACTAAATCTTTAATGATCATCTAATTCTTATATATATATATATATATATATATATATATATATATATATATATATATATATATATATATATATATATATATATATATATATATATATATATATATATATATAATTTTCTATAAAAAGAAAACAATTTTATAAAATAAACAAAGCTAACCAACAGCTAGTAATGGAGATACAAGATTACGAAGGAGGATATCACCAATGGGATTATCTAACCAATCTAGGTAGTGAAGATTTTAATTTTACTCAGCTTCTTTATCCAACTGAAAGAGAAAATAATACAATTAAAATAGATTTTCAAACTGCATCCTTTAATACCATTGGGTATCACCCCATTTCTAAGTTTCCAAAGCTCCTAGATATGACAAGTAGTGGCAACTTCAAACCTTACTTTGACCCTACTTGATAAGTTTTGGCCTTCAATTATCCGTTCCAGGTCTTCCCAGTTTTTAACGTCTCAAAAATTGATTCTCCGCCACCTACCAAACTTTAACCAAACAAAATTTTCAAATTGGCAAATCAATGTAATCACATTGTTTTTAAACAATGGTAAAAATCATATTTGTCGAGTCATTCATTGAATATAATTATGAAGGGTAAATGTTTCTATTATTACATTTAAAACGAGTCCTCTCACTAAGTTTTGGCATTCTTTATAATATTTCCAACCTCTTCCTCAACACTCTAAACACTATAAATTTAAGTTTGATACAAATTCGAAGAGATGAGTGTACACGGTTGAAAGCTTCTCGACCATTGGAGGGGAACACATGTTCAATTTGTGATCAATGATATCTAATACGTGGATCTAGTGCCATATATCCTTTTCTGGTAAAGGTGACATTTGCTTACTATGTAACATATGAAAGAAAATAAGTAAACATTAAATTCAAATAGCGGTTTGTTCAAAAAGCATAAACAACTATCAAAATTGTTTAGAGAACTGTGAGAAGTAAGGTTCATAGAAGATAAATATGGGCTTAGGGTATGAACGTAGGATTTCTATGATTGATGTGAAAATTGAAAGATGGAATCATCTTATGTTTTTTTCCCTTCTAAAAACAAACAATTTCTATGAGAAAAATGACAAATTAAGCTAATTTTATAAATGAGTTTCCAAAAAATAGATAAAAAACGGTCATTGATCAAAATAGCCCTGATTTTTGCAAGCGAGACCTGTGATAATCCCTATGGGCTGCAAAATTCCCTCAAAATGCCAAAGTGATGTCGTTTCATCAAAATTACCTGTGAAAAAGTCTATATGTTTGTGGAAATGTATAGACGTCTACAAAAAAGTGTGGGACCCAAAGATACGTGTATAAAAGACCAATAATTCCTGAAAATCATTTCGGTTGTAGGATTTTCGCATGGGGTGCCTGCGAAAATTAGATTTTTTTCAGGTGTCGCCTGCGAAAATCTCATTTTCTCCAGTCTAAGATTTTTTGCTGCCTACCCCTGCGAAAATCTCAGTACCATCTACGAAAAAACAGGTATATTATGACAAAAACCTGTATTTTTCAGAAAATCGTACTGTGAAAAAATTAACCGCACTGTGTAAATCATAAACGACACTTTTCAAACGGTATCGATGTTTTACGCGTTATACTTTTGCGTAAAATAACATTACAAATACATAATGTTTAATACCAATTAGGACAATTATTTTTTCTAAACTGAACAAACTAAAATGTTGAGCTATTTATAGTAATTTATACACCATTCTTAGTTTTTCACATACCATTGAACTTTTTCGCAGGCCACAATTAACAAAACGACATCACTTTGAACATTAAAGAAATTTTCACAGGCGAAGTGTAAAATTAATAGCTAGTTTGGTCATCCCCTTATTTTTTTAGTCCGTTATTTTCGGAAAGTGACTTATAAAGTTAGCCTAATTTATTATTCTTTTTTCTTTTTATATATATCTACCCTTGTAGACATAGATGATAATAAAAAAAAAGAAAAAAAAACACCATATCTCAACACCAAAAGAGCCTATTATCATCTACACAACTTTCTACATCCTTACTCAGCATTGACCTACTTGTACCCGCTATCAAACACATTTCAAAAATTTCTTTTGTCACCCGTCACTAATGCAAGAAACATGCCAAAAATTAGATAAACATGCAATACACACTTTTCATGTGAATTGTCTACCATCGCTTCCTATTACCCCAACCCCACACAAACATTCAAACAAAAACATGATTTATGATTTATCACCTATCTTTTTAGGTTTGCCTCGATTTCATACCATGAATATCATATAGCGACTTAGTTCAAATACTATCTCTCCTATTAAAAAAATATCATAATTCATTATCTATGTCTATAAGGGTAGATACATAGCGTCTAACTTTTTGTTATTTAATGATATCTCAGCTATTAAAAAAAGGGTATTGGTAAAAAAACCCCTTCATCATTAACTTATGATGTCCCATCAATTTGGGTATATATATATATATATATATATATATATATATATATATATATATATATATATATATATATATATATATATATATATATATATATATATATATATATATATTAATTATGATATTTTTAATTATTTTCTTTTTTTTTTGTAATTTTATAACTATTATTAATTGTTTTTATTTAATATAAATACTTATTTTAGTATTTATAATTTAAATTTTATTCTAACTTTTTGACGTTTAGTTCGAATACGTTTTCTAATATTTTTTTTAACGTTTTGTTCGTTGGTATCATTTAGCGTTGTAATTTAGTAATTTTTGTTCTAATTTTTGACGTTTTGTTTGAACACATTGTAATTTAGTATTTCTAATTTAGGTTTCTTTTATGTTATATATATATATATATATATATATATATATATATATATATATATATATATATATATATATATATATATATATATATATATATAAAATTTGAAGTACACTTTGTTTTACAAGCTTCTCCAGTTAATCGGTTTAGGCTTATTCGATTTGGTTAATCGGTTTCGTTCAAAATTTATTTGCGTGTTTTTTGAGAATTGTGGTTGTCAAGTGCACACTTGTTATGGGTTAGTATGCGCACTTGTTATTATTGTGAAGACGAACTCCATGAGAGACAAAAAGCAGTCCAAACATGGTAAGTATGCTCTTTATAATAGGGTAAATGAGTTTTTTGCACCGTTAAAAACTACCGTTTGTGAACCCGCTGTTCACAAGTCCACTCACTGACGTCCCTCTTTGAAGGATAAACGGTTCAATAAAACTACCGTTGATCCACCTCCACAACAACCCCTTAGGCGAAGTTGTTCAAACGTGTCTACTTCAATTGATTCAAGGGGTTTGGGTTATAAAGAACCAGCAATGCATAGTTCCTACGTCGAGAATAAATCAAATTGTTCAATGCCCTTCATCAATGAATTGTTAAAGTTATTTCATGCTTACGTCAGTCAAATACAAGAAGTGAAACATGATGTAAATTGTGGAAATTGTAGTTTCCACCGATATAAAACGTCAAAAATTAGAAAATTAGAAAATTAATGCATCAAAAATTATAAAAATTAGAAAATATATTCAAACAAAATGCCAAAAATTAGAAACGAACAAAACATATAAACGATATGAACGAACAAATTATATAAAAATGTTTTTAAACAAAACGTCAAAAATTAGAAAATGCAAATTCATAAGTCTAATCAACATTATTTAATAACTTTCCACCGATATAAACGAATAAAACATATAACAATGTATTCAAACAAAACATAAAAAATTAGAACAAAAAAATACTAAATTACAACGTTAAATGATACCAACGGACAAAACGTTAAAGAAAACACATTAGAAAACGTATTCGAACTAAACGTCAAAAAGTTAGAATAAAATTTAAATTATAAATACCAAAATAAGTATTTTTATTATATATATATATATATATATATATATATATATATATATATATATATATATATATATATATATATATATATATATATATATATAAAAGGAAACCCAAATTGATGGGACATTATAAGTTTAATGATGAGAGGGTTTTTTTAAGATGACCCTAAAAAAATCATTTTATAATGTCCAAATACCAAACTCATAATTCTCATAGAAGTAAAAAATGAACACGAGTGCTAAATTTAAAATTTGAAACTTCCAAGGACGTTTGGCATAGAAGATGATAAGTTTTAAAACTATAAGACAAAACATACATTCACCATGTGCAAATACTGATAAATGAACCAAGAAACGAAGAAAACATATAAATAGTATTTTAGGTGGCAACAATTTTAATGCGACACGATAATCGTCACTGTTTTGATAAGAGAGTAGTATGGTTTTTGGTTGTCACATAAATCAAGAAACGTTAATTATCTAACACTTGTTAAGAATCAAACACGTATTTTATTTTATGCACTGTAATATATATATTTTTAAGAATCTAATAGTTTTTAAAATCAAGATACCATGTATACGTATAATCAAGACTCGAACCCATTTTAACATGGGCATTTCTTTATCAAATTACCATTTGGAATTACTTTATTGGTTTATTACAAATGAAAAAAAAAAAATACACAAACAGTCTTCAAATTTAGTTTTACACCAAAAATCGATTGTTATTTTATGGCTTATGCTTCGGTCAAGGTTAAGATCTATATCTTATTTATGATCATTTTTTATTTTATAAGATCATGATCATAAAATTAGATAAAAAATCTTACAAAAATAAATTAGTTTATTCAGATGATCGTAGGTCCAGTTGTCGACATTATCGAATAAAAACATACTAACAAATAGGGGTGAGCGTGGTCCTGGAACCGACCCGACCCGACCAAGACCGAACCCGAGCCGGACCGAGACCAAGGGAAGACGTTCAATGGAACCGAGGACCGAGCAAACTATGGGACTTGGTCTTGGGTTCGGGTACGGGTTTGCTCGGGTTTTACCCGAGCAGGACCAAACGTAAAAATTTCAAAGGCATACATTATAATCTTAATGTATTTTACACTTTCGGTCGGTTCCGTACCCGAGAACCCGACAATACCGAAGGACCAAGACCAAGAAGGACCAAGACCGAATTAAGCCACATATACAGACCGAGTACCGATCAAGTAACATGGCCGGTTCCTTATCTCGGGTCCGGTTCCTCGGTTCTTGGGCTTGGACTCGGTTCTGAGAACCATTTGCACATCCCTACTAACAAATGATAAGAAAAAAGCTCTTCTTATGATATAAGTTCATTCGTTCACAGTTATAAAGAATTAGGCTATGTTTGGCAGACTAACTGAAAAATTAGCTGCTAGCTGAAAAACTAGCGGTAGCTAGAAAACTAGTGACTAACTGAAAAACTAGCTGAGCTGAAAAACTAGCTGATAATAAATGATGTTTGGTAAAAACTAACTGATAAAACTAGCTGGAAATCGTAAAATGACATAAAATGACATGCACAAAATTAATCCAATATTATAAGAAAAACCATAATACATTAAATTAAATTAAAGTAAATACTAAATAAAATATTACAGATTTTAAAATAAATTTCTTACATCCCATATCATATGCGCAATATTATCACTAAGTTCTCGCATCTCGTGACGTGAGTCTTGAATGTTCGCATGATTAGATATTGAATGGTTGTTTTGTTCTTCTGAAGGTATGTAATCAAAATGTTGTTCAACGATGTTGAAAATCATAGTTGTCGAGTTATTCCTTCGAATATAGTTATGAATGGTAAAGAAAGCGTAGATATAAGTCAATTTGGGATAAAGAAAGTGTAGATAATATATGGGATAAATGAAACGTAGATAATTTGGGATAAATGAAGCATATCCCCTGTGAGGGTAAAATGAGAACATTTTGAAACCGCTACTCAAAACGTTACTATTAGTAGCGTTTAAAAACCTAGCTTGTTAGCTAGCTTATAAGTTAGTTTTTGGATTCCCAAACATGTCAAACTAAAAAAACGCGAAAAAAACGTCAGTTTATACGCTAGCTGTGGCGCGCCAAACACAATCTTAAGATTCTAATGATGAGTTTAGAATCAAATTTATAAATTTAAGATGACGAATGATATATTAATATATCATTTTTAATTCTAAAATAAAATCAGTCTAACTATTTCTTAAAACAAAAACGTTAATGAGAAGGAGAAAACCTAAATATCAGCTATAGTAGTTTTTCATCAAACTATAAATCAATTTAAAATGCTTTTAAGACCTCACTAAAAAGATAAAAATTAAATATTATGGTATTGATGACTTCTGTAACTTTTTATAATATACAAATATTATAATGACGGGCGATCTTATCATCTTATTAAAGCTTGCATTCTAAATTGATATTGTTAAAATTGAGATTGTTTTTTATAATAGAATATCTTACGATCAAAATCATGATTTTTATAAAATTTCGAAAATGATAACACGTCTATTAAAACGTTTGCCGAAATTTTACATTCATCAGTTTAAAATATCAACCACGTTGGATTTGTTTATGACTTTATGTTATAATATCGAATAGGGATCCTATAGAATATGGTCAACTTTTTATAAGAATAAATACTGAGAAGACAATTCTAATTTAAGTTAACTTTTTAATTTTAGTCTTTTTTAAATCATTTAAGTTTTCAAAGAGTTGGCCGTTTAAATATACGTTTAGTTGCAACATTTGTCGTGAACTGAAAGTAGTTATTTTTTAAAATCCATTACACAGACGGTAACTTATATAAATCTATCCTCATAAAATAAAATATGTGTGAAGTTTTTCTTTAACTAATAACTTTTCTAGAAAACCGACTGATCTTTTGAAAGGTAGATTTATGTCAAAGCAATTATATTAATAAAATCCCAAATGTGCATTATTTTTAGAGTAAATTACAGATTTGGTCCCTGTGGTTTGCTTTGAATTGCAGCCTTGGTCATCCTTTGGGATTTCCACGTTGAAGGTCCTCAAACTATCAATTTCGTTTCAATTATGGTCCCTCAGCCGGTTACCGTCTCCCTTACCTCCGTTAATATCCGATCGTGCACATCACGTGAGGGTATATTGGTACTTTCTCACCTCTGGCTCCCAACTGAATAAGTAAGCAAAGAAAATCTCATTTCTTTTCTACTTGATCCGATTCACTGACGAAGGAAAAGAAACTTGCAGCACTTGACTTCGACAATGGTAGTTTGCAACTGCGGCAACGAAGCTAGCATCGCAACATCGTGGACCAACAGAAATCCCGGAAGGCGCTTCTGGCGTTGTGCTAGATGTGGGTTCGTGGGGTGGTCAGATCCTCCGATGTGTCGGAGGGCACTGATGATAATTCCCGGTCTTTTGTTAGCTAGAAGAATCATGATTGAAGACATAGCACGACTGGAAGCCGAGGTGGAAGCTGCGGGGAGGTACAAAGTTTGGTTGATCGTATCTTGGATATTCTTCATTGTTCTAACTATGTTCTTGATGTTCGAGTAAGGTAGGTGTAACTCCGATGGGGGTTAGTTTCTGGGGTAGAAAGTTAGGGTTTGTTTTTGGGTTTTTGGGTATGGCCGGTTTGTAAGATGAAGTTTGGTTAGTATGAAATGTGGGTTTTTAAATTTGTTTTTTAGACTACAAAGTTTTGTTTTGTAAATCGGTTACTATGTAATGCATCTATGTTTATGAAATGTTAAGGGTTAAGTTTGTGTTATTTTGATTAATTTGTTGTTGGATGTTTGATTCCAACAGTATTGTTTGTCTCACCATATGCAATATCATGTGTATTTATTGGAATAAAACTAAGTTGCTATATAAAAGTGACATTCCAAAGTAGGTTGCTATTTGTTTGTGAAGATTTGGTTTTCATTGACAAATGTGTACTGTCATGCTCTTTGTGTTGTACGAAGGTTGAACACTACACCCACACTTTACTTGTAATAGTATGTTGCTATATTACATTAAAGTATAATAATATGTTGGTAAAATTTCAACAGTTTAAGTTTCGTATATATATTCTTTAATTCACATACACATATACACATTATCAAACAATTTAAAAAAGACATAATCAAAACACAACATAGTATTAGTCCACAACCCTCATTAGATATTACAAGGTTAAATTTTGACACACACATTAACTATAAGATTTCAAATGTTGACTGCATAGTAGCAGTTGATGTTGACAGTCAACTGCTTAACAAAATTGGTCAACATTTACAAAATTATCCAACATGTCCTACTAACTATGACACCATAGTTTAGTTACACATTATTCACACATGACATACATACCTACTAATTATCCGATTACAATTAAAATACATAAAACAAACTCCTGCTACTCCATCACTTGAACAAACTCCTGCTACACAGCAACTCATCTTTCAATTTCAAGCACCTCTAAGAGCTCCTGCTGGTACACCATTAACATCTCTTCCATAATCCATGCTGTTTAAGACCACAGGATGTTCCACTGATGTCAGTGGTGTAGGTCTTGTACCATTCAAGGGAAAACTCATTGGATCATGATTTGCTTGTGCTTCTGCTGGACCACCTTGTCCCTTACAGGACCTTGCATTATGTCCGGGATTGTGACATTTGCCACATGTAATGGTAAGGTACTTTCGTGTCAACTTAGTATTGCTTTGACTTACATAAGCTTGTTGGCTTGATGACTCACCTTCACTCCTTCTTCTTTTCACTTTGGGTCTCCCAACCTGTAAAAAAATCCCAAAAGATATGTATTTATATTATATATATCCAAATAATTGTGACATGTACAGATAAGATACACATTAATAACTGGATACCTGCTTCTTATGTTTAGGGTGCACCAAAGTAGTAGGACAATCAGAAGTAGGCCATAGCTGTGGTCCATTGATTGGTTCAATTGTGAATGAATACATTTTTGTCCAAGTTGATAATAAATAACAAGGATGGACAAGTTCCTCAGCTAGTTGAACTTGTTGTCCATTCTCGACCTGGTCCCATAGTGCAGCAATTGCATGTTTACATGGAATACCAGTCAAGTCCCAATGTCTACAAGAACAAGTCTTCTGTGCCATGTCTACCACATACTGCTCATAATAATCTCCTGTCACTTGGAATTTCCAATTCCCATTGTACAGACACTTACACTTGGTAGCATCATCCTTGTTTTTGTCAAGGATTGCTTGAGCAGTTGGAGTGAGTGGACCAGGGCTTTTAGCTATCAATCGCTGGACTGTGACAATCTTTTTCATCAGGTACTCTCTTATGAACTCAAGGGCTGAAATAATTGGCCTGTCTCTGCCATCTACAATCTTCGCATTGAAGACTTCACACAAGTTGTTCAAAAGCACATCTGAGTGTGCCCTTCCTGTTTGACAATAATCCACAATTTTAATGTCATGTTACTTACACATAAAAAGTTGTAATTAAATTTGGAACCCTAAATGTATTACAATAGAACCTGTGAAATGGCTCCTACTCCAATGTTTTGCAGGTATGCATTGCAACCAATTGTATGCCTGTTTGTTATACTTCTGAAACTCTGCCATTGCTCTGTTGAACTCAGGAATTGTTGTAGCTCTTGCACATTTCCAAAGATGTTCCTTAAGAGGCTTCCCTTTCCAATACAATTTCATATTGTCCAATATATGTCTGACACAGAACCTATGCTCAGCTGATGGGAATACCTTGGCAAGTGCAGGAACCAAACCCTACACACAAATAAAATGTTAATCACTTTTACTAAATGTTGTTTGACATTAAAATTAAACACTACCTTTTGACGATCACTAATGAAAGTGAAATTTGTATTGTTTCCCATATCTAGATCATCACCCAAACATTCCAAAAACCATGTCCAAGAGCTTTTTGTTTCAGCTTCAACAATGGCATATGCTAACGGGTATATACCATTGTTTCCATCTAACCCAACAGCACTCAATACTTGTCCTGGGTATGGACCTTTCATGAATGCACCATCTAAACCTAAAATCTCCCGCTTTCCATACTTGAAACCCTCTTTTAATGGTCCCAAACAAATGTAAATTCGTTTAAACACTCGAGTGGGCACACTAAAATTAGGTTCAGATTCCACACCAATTTTAACTGTAGTACCTGGGTTTCTTGCTTGAAGTTCAAGAACATACTCTCGCAGTAATGTGTACTGTCTCTCGAAGTCTCCCCTGATATGATTTAGGGCAAGAACCCTAGCCCTAAAAACCTTCATGAATGATAGCTGTAGCTTGAACTTTCGTTCCAATTCTTTATGGAGAGCTGCAACGGGGATTCTAGGGTTCGCTTCCAATTGCTGGTAAATCTTCTTCGATAGATATGTTTGGGTGCACTGTCCTACTTTGCGTGTTTTAATACAAGTGTGTGTGTCGTTATATGTCTTAACTAACCAGTCTTCATCTGCCTTAGCTTTTGAAATGAGGAGGACCCATGGACATTTTTCATCTGAAATGACAAAATTACCCCTCATTTCTGCTTCATGAGTTACAGCTTGTACACCACCAACAGGGACCGGTCCTCTACATTTTGCTCTTAATCGGTACCGATCATTTTTTTGCAGGTAAAGTTGTCGTCTTGAAAATACTGCAAGATTGGCGAGTGCTTCCTTCACTAGCAATTTGTTATCAAACCTTTCCCCTAACCTGAAATCAGCCTCATGTGACTGACCATGAGAACATTTGGGATACCTACGTAAGTTTCTCAAAATTTCTTCTCTACAGCTACCATGTCGACTTTCTATGTCAAATGTATTGCTATCAATTATGTCAACTGCCATGTTATGATCATCTGATTTGTTGTAAGGTAAACCTTCAGGTAGTGGATCGAGGCACCCTTGGAATGCGTCCATGTCAACATCAACATCATTCCTGTTCAACAACTCAGTTGGAAGGAGTGGAAATTCATTATCACTGCTTCGATCAGCATCTGTCTCATCACCTTCATCTGCTACCATAACAGTCTTTTCCATATTATCCTCATGTGGTACTCCAAATCCATAGTTAACACCAATTTCATCGTCCTCCAATACCTGGTAATCCTGTTCGATATTCCCTTCATAACCCAAGGCAGGTAATGGTTCATCAAATATAATGTCATCCCAATCAACAACAGTTGACTCTATTTGTGTTGTAGCAGGGGGTGCTGACTCTATAGGTATGATGTCCATACACCTATCTTGAATGGGTTCTGAGTCTAGCATTGGTTGCGCAACACATACAGAGGATTCCCCAATGTTTGATATACTTTCAGAAGCGTTTATATTTAGATCAAATAACAATTTTCTAGGACAATGCAGGTCTGAAGTACGGCTTAATCTTTTTCTCACGTATTCAGGGGACAGGGGTAATACGGGCTCTACCATGAAATCTGCTAAAGGGGGTTTACCATATGTTGGGAGTATACTATGTCCATGCTCACAAAATATCTCATGATCCCAACAAAGTTTAACATATCTTCCGAATATGTTGACATCGGCATCACACATTAACGGAACAAGACCAGAACTAATCTCAACTAGAGGAAGCCGAAAATGATAAAATACAGGCACCTGATCATTGTACCCTAGCTCTTTCAGAATGTGGTTCAGTTCTACTATGGAAAACTCATCGATGTCAACGGTATCGATGAATGTTATTTTGCCATTTACGTAGCTTCGGGTTGGTGATTCGACAAAATAACCTCCATGGTGCAACTGTATGTAGAAAAGGTTTTTATTTCCCACTGAAATCAAAGAAATCAAAGAAATTTATTTGCCACTGAAGTCAAAGAAATCAACTGTATAAACGAAGAAGATGCATGTACCGTATAGATCATCAACATCGTCGGTATCTTCAGTGTGTCGAATCTTCCACATTTTGAACTTCACTGTAGCTCCGATTGTAGCTTCACCACCTGCAACACCTTACGCACAGAGAGGAAGTTTTCAACGAAGATTTTTTCGAGCCAAACAAACTGTGTTGAGATGATTGATACTCATCACCTGCATTTAAGGCGCCAAAGTGTATAGATCTTCTGAACAGATGAGAAAGTACCAATATACCCTCACGTGATGTGCACGATCGGATATTAACGGAGGTAAGGGAGACGGTAACCGGCTGAGGGACCATAATTGAAACGAAATTGATAGTTTGAGGACCTTCAACGTGGAAATTCCAAAGGATGACCAAGGCTGCAATTCAAAGCAAACCACAGGGACCAAATCTGTAATTTACTCTTATTTTTAAAACTTACTATCATAGTTCCAATAATGACACATTAAAGTTGACGCCATCATCTATTTAAAGCATTTAAAGTTGAAATTAATTATATTACTATAATTGTTACTATTATATTTTTTACAATGAAATTCATGAACTTATTATTATTTTCACAATAATATTTCTATATTATGTTTAGAAACGGGGTTTATTATAAACGCTTGAAAAACTTTTGTAACAAACTAACAATATCATTAAAAATTGCATCGTTTCACTATTATTAATTTATTCTTTTTTATTTAAATTCTCTAAGGCTGCAAATTGCAATAACACCGTGAAAAATGTATATCTAACCGGTAACCACACATTTAATCATCTCAACTACTTTTTAAAACTCATTAAAAATCCAATTATTAAAAACATTTAATTGATTTTAAAATAATTTTATTAAACTTTATGTTAATCCGACCTTCTATTTTGACGTGTAACCCCACACACTCCGCGATACACTCCATCGAAATCCACGTGTCATCTCACTGCTGCCACCCTGTCACCTTCTTACTTTTCATTTCTTCCAGTTTTGTCATCATGTGTCTTTTTCTACTTGATAATCCATATCAGTACAGTAGTCGTACACGCATATCATACCACCACTCTCTCTCTCTCTAAAACAGATTTCTCTCTCTATATGTATATATATAGATAGATATATACTTAAAGCCATGTGAGTGTAGTAGACATTACAGTAGAGAGAAAGCAGAAAAAACTAACCGGAGAAGAAAATGGAGGAGAATGATGGAGAACGATCGGCGGTCGCCGGAGTAGACGGTGAGTGTAAAGCGGAGGACGTAGACAGCATGGTGACGTGGTTGTTCTCTCTAGAATATGACGATGAGAATGATGCGAATGAGTTATCGAAGTTTCTGGAAGCTTCGACGGAGAAGACGCATCCAATGAAGGTGAAGATCATTGATGATCCTTGTTGGCATCCGGTTATTTTCCAGACTGCGGCGTCGTACATTACGATTAACGGTAATGAGGAGTTGTGTGGATCGTCATTTTCGGATTCGGATACTTCTTATATGGCGGGGATAGCAGGTGGATGTGGTTTAGTGTTTGGTGACGGTGGCGCGTGGGAGGGTGTTGCGGAGGAGACGCGTGGGTGGATAGAGGCGGAGGTTGGGGATTGTCTGGTCAATGCTTCCAGTAATGGTTACTGTGACGATGACATGCTGGCGAAATTTCTAGGTGATGATGTTGGTCACGCGCGGTCCGAGTGAGTGTAGGGTACGCGCCGTGGATGGGGTTAGGTTTTTAGTTAGGGTTTTGAAATTGGGGGTTTGTAGGTGAGAAAATTGTACAAATTTTGACACAGAAGAAAGAAGTAAAACAATGAAAATGTGGAGAAGGACATGTACCAAAATTGGAAATATCGTTTTGGTTGCTTGCAAATTTGTATTTTCCTTTATGTTAATAGCTTTTTCATGGTTACTAATTTGATAGGATAACTAGTTAATTAATGCGTTCTTTAATATTTGTATACGATTTACCACGGAAATTATATCTACGGTTGGTAAATGGAGAAAATAATAAACTTGGCTAAATTTTGTAAGTTATCAGTGAAATTCACAAGTATCTTCGAAAATCTTGTGAGTGGCAAAAATGATTTTGTTTTGATATTTATGGTATGCGAAAAGGCTAACTGCATGCTAAAAAGTCTATTAATATTTAGAGTTTAGAGGTTAGGGTTCATGGTTGATGAATGTTGTTAGGGGTTCGTAATTTTGCAGGGGGTGGTCCGTGAAAATTAGGTTTTTGCAGGTGGTTGTCTGCGAAAATCACATGTACAATCTAACAAAAACTTGTATTTTCAGAAAATCGTACTGAACTTCTATGCTAGCTGCGAAAATCAAAAAATCGTACTACGAATTTTTAGACTTTCGTGCAATGCATAGATTGGTTATTTTATAACTAATGAAATTGTTAAAATTTGTTATCAGAATTCTATGTCTCATATATTTTTTCTGAGAAAAACAATGAGTTCTAATTGTTCAGATGAGTATTTTATTGTGCATTGTGTGAGTGGTTATTGGCAATTGATGAATGTATAACTTTATTATGTTAGGTCATTTATTAAAAAATTATGTCGTGGCATTTCCTGCAGATATAAATTTATCAGATTTATTGTATTTGGTTAAGATGAAGAAGGTATGGAGAACAGACCCAGTGTCAGGTTGTCTTTCCAACACCTTATACAGAAGTATGTTATAGAGCTAGTCGATGGAGCTGATCTAAAACATTTGAATAAGATTATTGAGAATGTCTCGTTTGTTGTGCATATGTGTCTTGTAGATAATGAATCTGGTGCTAAGCGCCCTCAATATAGAATACAATGCACCAAACCAATATGTTGTCAGGGGAAAAGTGGTAAAGGTTCTGCTAATGGATGATCTACCGGTAGAGGAAAATGGTCTACCAAAAACCGATCCACTAGAAGAGGTCACAATAATCAGGCAGGTCTCAATATCTCACAACCATAGAAGGCTAAACTCATCTTGTATGTTGATCCATAAACTTATAATTACGTTGGCGATAATTATGTTTGTACATGTCCAAACGATGATACGCATGGTGGAAATGATGATACATATGATGGCAACGATGATCACACATATTACGAACAAGTACTTTTGATGGTCGATGATTCAAACTTAGTTGCTTAGGGTGGGAGGAGACGATCTCTCACAACCTCATGTCATATCAGCTTTTCTCTCTTATCTCACTTATATATTTCATCAACTCATACCACTGGAAACACATATTTCCCAGCCCTGAGTACCACATCAGATTTCCTATATTTAAATTAAATAAAAAACAAAAAAGAAAATAACATTTAATTTAAAATATAATATAATTTAAAATGTAACAAATAAAATTAAAAAGATAAATAACATTTAGTTAAAATAGCAATGCATCACAAAATAAATTAAAATTCTAAAAAATGATAATTTAAATCCCAAATACAGGAATTAAAAACCTAAATACGTGAAATTTAAATAAATGAGTAGTCCTAAATAACTAAAATTAAAAATCTAAAATTATAACGTCGTTGACATCAAAGGCAGACCGCTTCACTAACATTTCCATATATTGTGTCTGTGTGGAATGTTATATATATATATATATATATATATATATATATATATATATATATATATATATATATATATATATATATATATATATATATATATATATATATATATATATATATATATATATATATATATATATAACACCAGGCACATACAAGTTTATCAACCTGTCTCCCACCTTTCTATCGACAACCTGCGATGGGCAGAACCCTCACATTGGCGACATCGACGGCCTCCTCCTCCAACCCGGGCTTATCTAGAGTCGGTTCCGTTCAACTTTATAGGGAGCCGGTAGATTTTACTATTGGCATATCGGACCTGGGAAAAATGATATAGAAAACGAGTAGTAAGATGATGAAGATAGATACCAACAAACTCCATTCTATGGTATGCCTCCTATACCACAATGTCCAGATCATATATATATATATATATATATATATATATATATATATATATATATATATATATATATATATATATATATATATATATATATATCATTTTATAGGGATATTAAAGTAATTTAACAATATGTCTAATTAATTAAAAATCGTAAATAATTATGTTTTCCCTATAATCATGAGATTAATTTATTCTGTTTCCAAAATTATAGAGATTACAATTTCTGTTACCTAAAATAAAGGAATTAATTGATTTTTTTTGTTATTTTATTAATGGAAGATAAAACAAATATTTTTATCAATTTTTTTGTCAAAATTCGAAATTTTAATAGTTTGTTCCTCTTTTTCACGGTTTCAATCATGGATGAATAGAAAAAGAAATTTATAATTTTAGTGATTTAATTTTTAACAGTATTTTATAGAGATTATACAAAATTCTGTTGTAATCATCAATGAATAAAATATACATAAAATGAACTTGTTGAGAATTTTTAAAAATTATATTTGATATCATAACACAAAGATAAAAAGGAAACAATACATTTGTAATCATTAATGAATAAAAGACAATGTAAAAAGAAAATAAAACTAGTATAGCTGTAATCACAAATGAATAAAACAAATATAAAAATATTCGATTCATTAGTAATCATTAAAACAATGTTGCAGCTCCGATGATTATTCTTGCTTTGATTTTTCTTGTTGCTGCCATCACACACAAAAGAAAGAGGAGCACTCATGATCAATATTATTATTGGATTCACACCTGCAAAATCAAGTTCGAGCACATTCAAAATAAAAACAACTCATAAATTATAATGTTATGTATATCCATATGATATGACTGATGATTACAAATAATAATAGAAAGTAGACGTTACAGTGTAAATCATCAATGATTAACACTGCTCATCATCAATGATTATAGCTATAATCATCCATGATTATCTTAAGTTATAACAGATGTTCTAATCATTTAGACTATTATAACTATAATCATCTATGATTATAGCTATAATCATCTATGATTAATACCTCTCAACATCGATGATCATTATTATAATAAAAAAATTAAACAGAACGTATTTATTACAATATTAATCGTTGATAATTAGCACATGTAGGTTTAGCTAGATTACAATTCCAATCAATTTACAGTCGATTTACACTCATTAATTTACATATATTTATATCTATAGTCGATTTACACACATTCACATCCATGTTTACACACCCAGCAGAATAAAGAGTATTTCTAATCCATCCCAGTGATCCAAAATGAGAGATAACAAAGCAGCCATGTGGACCTGACAGCCTTCAACTGTAATGTTTAATACTAATATGGTTTCCCTTGTGTTTGGGCTTAAGATCCAACAAAGAAGTCAAAGAAGTAACATGCAGTAATCACGAAGCAAAGATATAATTTATGTTTAAAAATATACTTTCATATTTTTACAAAAAATTATAACTATGCTATTATGATTTTATACCACAATAATAATACAAAATACACATCTGACGTCTTTTTGATAAAGCCCAGATCAAATTTAGAGTGTTTATCGATAGAAATTTCAACCCCAACTTTCAACCTAAAGTCTAGGATTAGGAATTAATAAACCTTAAAATATTTTCAATCAAATGTATAGGAATATAGTTATGATATATGCATTAAGTATGCATACTTCAAAAAAGACAAATAATGTGCTTACCTTTGAATGTCACAAAACAAGCATCGCGCCGGCGACCGCCATTTTTTTTTCGGCCGACACCCACAATAAAACCAGCGATATCCATATAACTCTATTTTAGAGGTGGCCAATTTTATATTTCTAGGGTCTAAACTCACCGTCTTCCCTTTTCCGGTCAACAATACAAAGTCGTTCTACATATTCGGTCATTGTTTATGAAAGAGAGAGAAAGAGATTGGAATGGATACAGAGAGATCGTGGGTTTATAAAGAACATGTTTTTTTTTTTTTTTGAACGGCAAATCTATCCTACTCCCACTCCTAAACTACTCCTTGTTATGTTGATTGTTTTCCAATAAATGCCATAATTAATAGGCTAATTTTATGGAGAACCAAAAATTGTAATTCCCTTGACACCCCTGATGTATATTTTAAATTTACAAGTTGGTTCAATTAGTTTTATAATTGACATAAATGACACATTGATCCTAGCCTTAGATCTGACAATTTCGACAATTGTGATCGATTCTCGCATTCTCAACCTTTTAAAAATTCTCAATTTAACTTATATATATATATATATATATATATATATATATATATATATATATATATATATATATATATATATATATATATATATATATATATATATATATATATAGAGAGAGAGAGAGAGACGGGTTCAATGCAGAACTAAATTAAATCACCTAACTGCAGAACCATGTTCATTAATGAACATAAATCCCAAAACCCACAAAACCATTGTCAATGCTCAACTCGCTCTCAAATCCGCCATCGTTAAGGCTTCCTCCGTTTCTGTGATGACGTCGAAGGCAATCAGAAGGCTTCCTCCGTTTCTCTGATGAAGAGACTGGTCGACGCGAATCCCTTTGGATTAGGGAGACGATCAAAATCGTTTTAATCAGGTATGTTAGCTTGCTGCGCACGGTTTATTACTCTTCAGAATTTCAGAATGTGATTACTAGATGTCTAGATTGTAACAATGTGATTATTATGTTATCACTTTAGCCTAAAGTCCACGGAGTTTGTTAGCTTCAAATTCTGGATTTTCTGATGAAGTCTGTCTTAATTATTTCCCAGAACTGATGCTTTACCATCCCACGTTTTGTTTTCTGGATCTTCTCCCAACACTCTTGTGATTTTCTGGCCTTTAAAAACTAGACTCAAACATGGAAATCAGTCCTTTTTCCCATTGCCCACCAACTGTTTGATGAAATGCCAGATACAGATTTCCATATGCTGCAGCTATTTTTCTTGTTCACCAACAATAGCAACATAGTAGTCTTCCATTTTTGTCATGAATCCATAAGAACATGCTATGCATCATGATCCGATTTTTGGACTGTTATACCTTGTTCACCAAGGTAATTCCACACAAACCACTCTATTATGCAAGAATGAATAAAAGAAAAACTTATGTAATAGTGTGAGACATATTTATTTATGAATGAATACTCATGTATTATCCCTTGATATTGTAAATCATTGGAATATTATCAAATTGTCCTTCGATGATAAGCAACATTCAGTTATATCTATACTAGATATCAGAACCTCATTAAATCAATTGCAGATTACAAACACTCTGATCAGTTCTCATTCCTCGTTGGAATTATTGATTGTAGGTTCATCAAAATCGATTGCAAGTTTAGCTTATGAAGTCATCGATTGCAGGTTTGCCCTCGTTGAATTAATCGATTGCAGTTACACCAACGAGGTTCAATCATAGTATCTTCACGATTGCAACCATGGACCAAAAATGTAATGGGTGATCTCGAATGTAACCGGTATTAAACAGTTCAGCTTTTTAGGTGCACTCCAGGTGCTTGTTAAAATGCCAACAAGGGCATTTTTTTTATTCTCGCTTGTAAGTTGTGTTAATTGTTCACTAATGAACATATGTTCACTAATTGTGTACAAAATGATTTCAGTATATAGTTCTTAGTAATGTGGTTTATTTCAATTGGAATTCAATATACGTGCTCAATTATTCACGTAGTTCTTAGTAATGTGGTTTATTTCAATTGGAATTCAATATACATGCTCAATCATTCACGACTGTATTGTGGTTTGATATGTTCACCAATGAACATATGTTCACCAATGAACATATGTTCATCAATGAACATATGTTTACATATGCTAGTTTGTTTTATTGATTGAGTTATGAATATATACATTGCTTGTTTCTTGTGTCTGATAATCAAAAAAAATAGTTGGATAATTGAAATTTTGAAATATTTTTTGTTTGCATGTTACATACAGTCGTTTTGAAACAGTTGGATTTATGTTCATTGATGAACATTTGTTCATTGATGAACATGGTTCTGCAGTTAGGTGATTTAATTTGGTTCTGCATTGAACCCACCCTATATATATATATATATATATATATATATATATATATATATATATATATATATATATATATATATATATATATATATATATATATATATATATATATATATATATATATATATATATATATATATATATATATATATATATATATATATATATATATATATATATATATATATAAAGAGGCTTTTTTTCTCGTATCACCTTTCCGTAATTTACAGCCTTTGCAGGGCGCCACATAGTTAACATTCCAAACGACGCCATGTATATGAAAGGGTATCCGCAACGCTTCATGCTCAACTGCCATGTATCGTCTTGTATACATGTGTGGGTTCTTGAATCGTCGGAGAATTCACTAATCATCACCAAAGTACAAGCCGCAAAAGTATCACTGGCGTTAACTGCTTCGTTTCTTATTTTGGTAACCTATTTCATATATTGAAGACGACGATTTATACACATACACACGCTTGTTATAATCGCCTTCCGTTGTTTTTTTAACTTCTTGGAAACATCGAAGCAACTAAAAAACCTATATCTTTGAACTCACAGTTCTGATGATTTAGAGACTTGATTGCTGCCATCCGAAGGGTACTTGGCTGGGGGATTCGTAATCTTGATGAACTGGATTGATAGATCTATGGTTGTCCTTCTGCTTTTATTTCTTCCAAACCAACGTCAGATGAAGCTTTTTATTAAAGGTGCACAAACTGGATTCTAAAATACATTCGAGGCAAGAAAGGCTTTTTTTCTCCTACGCGCATTCAGTCTTTTACACGGTTTGCTCTACGCCACCTATTTCTTTTTTAAACGATGCCATGTCCCATGTACTCGGATTACATCTCTTCAAATCAGACTCACCATACATGGCGTTTCAAACCGATCACATCTCTTCCGATTAGATACACCATCTTCACCACATATTGTGCCCATTTCACAACAAACAAAAAAACCTTCACATTTATCCATAAACTCTCTCCAATCCCGCTTTCTCAACATCAACATCTCCGAACACATCATCCACAACAAAACCTTAATCGATTTCACCATGATAGTCTACGGCTTTGGCGTTGAAACCTTGGAGCCCAACTATTTTGTAACCTCACGGCCGAGTGAAATTGGAAGCTTATATCACAAAATCAAAGATGATTATGACATCGTTGGTTACATGTTGCCCTGAACACATGTATGTTTTATGTAATCGATTACTTATATCACAAAATCAAAGATGATTATGACATCGTTGGTTACGTGTTGGTTAAGTGTATTCTCAATTTCTTTTACTCTTCTCCTTAAACATTTGTTTCTCTCGCGAGTCTCATGACTTTTTCCAAACCTGCACGGGCAAACTTTCACAAAATATGCATGTTGACTTTGGCAATTAGAGGGTCGATTGATTGTAAATATACGTCAGAACACAATTGATTAAACATGGGGAAATAATATGACCAAGCTAATAGTGTCACGTATGAATTTGAAATCTAGAGCAATCTGACGAAGTACGATACTAAACTCATCACCTTCAAAACTGAGCACCACTCATTTCAACCACTTTGCTGGAACAATCAAGAAATTAAGAAGTGATACCACTTTGGTGAAACCTAGCATGTTGGTTTTCTTATAATCGACTTGGTTAACCTGAATTTTTTTAATTCAAGTTGTTCTGCTTGAGGAATAATGGGCCCAGGGCCTCGACTATCAAATTGACCAAATTAATAATTTTGCAACATTAAAATCTGCATTTCAATCGAACCATATGTTCTCTCAATCTGGAACATCGATTAACGAGGAATACATAGAAAACTAACAATTCCAAATAAGACAGTACATTTAATCAATAAAAAGAAGAAACTACCTTGTCCTTCTTCTTGAATCAGTATGCAGTGCATCCTCTTTAATCTGTCATTCCCAAAATAAGAAACGTGTTGTGAATAAAGGAGAATCGGTGGATGATTATGGTATCGTTTAAAGAAGAGGGAGAATTAGAAACAAAGTATTAAGATAAGAAAAACAATGATATCGTCGTTGGAGGATGGAATAATGGAGATAAAACTCAGACACAAACGTCACCCAACACGCATCTCAAAAACCTACCGGTACCTAATTACAATCAAAAGTTGATATTACTAAAATTTTGGTTAAAACTGCGAACTATCAACAATTGACTGAAGCCAATCGATTTAGTAGTTGAAGATTTGCGGGCTGTGAAACAGGATTCGGGATTTCACCACTGAACCGTAATTTTATTATTGATGATTATGCACCAAAACTGTACACAATCAGGGGTGAAATCGATCGAAGTTTCGTTATAAATGAGGTGTTCGGCGTTGTTGATGACGGGAGTGGCCGTTGATTACAAAGAGTTGGTTGATGAATGAGAAGTTTTTTTGTTTGTACAGTAATCGGCTCAAACGTATTTGAAAATAGTGCATCTAATTGGAAGAGATGCGTTCTAATACGAAGGGCTATAGTCAGTGTCTGATCGGAAGAGATGTGATCCAAATTGAAGGCATGGCATCAGTTAAAAGATGAATAAGTGGCAGAAGAATAACCTTATAGCAACGCTTATGTAATGGTATCTCTCCCAACACAAATTTGAACGATGCGTGCGCCTTTCAAGAAACTCCATGGCTAGATTTCTGATCCGGCAGATGGTTGTGATGAATGAAATTGAATCATGATAGCGGAAGGACTGTACCTTGAGAGAGCATCGCAGATATGATCCCAAAGGATTGAAATTTCGAAGAGACGTGAGGAGATAATTTTATGGATGCATTAAAAAAAAGGGGGTTTATGAGAAGCGTTGCAACTAAGCCGGTGTCATCAACCGGAAACGTGATAGCACCGGTCGGTGGGTAAGTACGTGTACGCGTGAGAACCTTATGTACAATAGAATAGGAGATGGAGAAAAAAACTCTTTTTTTATATAGTAATGATATACACACACATACACACACCTACTCCTTCACATAACTTAAATCGCACGAAAGGATTAAATACATAAGTTTGTTAAAAGACAAAGCCGCTTTTCAACTAGCCCTCGGTTTGAAAAGTGTTACCGAGGGTTTTCAAGGGTTTTCAGTTCAAAACTGTAAGATCAAATAAACAAAGGTTTCAAGCTTGTTGCTACCAGAAAAATTGCAATTGGTGTATATCGATTATTAAACTTGATGATTGTAACACATTCCAATTTAGGAAACTTGTGGATAAACACACATGTTCTTCAACCCAATTGAACCCAAACCATAGACAAGAAAATAAGAAAGTATTGGGTCATTTAATTGCGGAGGTATTGAGCAGTTATTATACCCGAGTGTATCGTGACACCGACATACAACATGATTTCAGTTCGCACTACAAAATAAATATATCATACAAGCAAACATGGCATGAAAAAGAGCATGCACTGAAGCCTTTGCGGGGTCCCGTAAGGAATCATTTTCTAGACTCTGTCTATTGTTACAACTTGGAGAAACATAATCCTGGAACGGTTTACAGACATACACACAGACGATGAAGACCGATTTCAGTTTGTTTTCATTGCAATTGGTTGCACGCTAATATTATTAATTTAAGAAATTTATATTTCCATATGGCATGCCCTAAAAATTGATTATTTTGTAGTTTCAGGCCTTTAGCGACTGTTGTAGGCATACACTTGTTATAGACGCGGTCCACCTAAATGGTGGTTTCAAAGGCACAATATTATTGGTTATTACGATGGATGGGAACAACCAAAATTTTCCTGTAACATATAGAATTTGCAAGAGTGAGTGCACAAAGATGTGATCGTGGTTCCTAACAAAACTACACGAGTGGATTAGTGACTCGAATCATTTAACCATCATTTCAGATAGGGTGTCATATATTATATAATGTACAAGTAAAGTTTAAGAGATATGACAAGACAAAAAGTTTATTCTAAAAGGTGGCAAAAGTATACAATAAGATTGATTTTGATTATTATTTTAACATTTTACACAATAATAGACTCGCAAAGTGGAAATATATACTGGATGTAGAACCAAAAGATGGTCAAGGGCATATTTTATGGGGATGCGTTTTAATATGATAACGTCAAACAGTGCCGAGTCCATCACGCCTTATCAAGACATGCGTGAAAGATGCCGATAATGATGCTTGTAGAGTTCTTCTGCATAATGATGCAACAATGATATTTTCAACATCGGAACCAAAGATGTATAAATTATAAGTCGTCATTAATAGTTATATAGTTATTTACCTTTAAACTTTAAATAAAACTAAAATGTTTTTTTTTGATTATCTAGCTGAAGTGATGATACGCCTAGGTCATCGTGCGGTCAAAAATAGTAAAATACCTAACACACACTAGTATAGTGGTAGTCAGGGTCGATCCACAGGAGTTACGTGGTCAAGGTAGGCAACAGATTACCAACTGTAGTTTCACTTCTACAGCCAGAGGATCTAGTTTCCGACTTTTACCAAAACAATCCCGAAATCACAAACATTCAACAATTCCAATTCAAGCATCAACTAAACTAAACCACTACTAACCTAAGTACTTACTGAAACCAGAAATGTATTTCAAAATCAGAAGTAGCAAAGATCAAATCAAAACATCCAACACAATCAAACATCCAAAATTCATTCAAAAGCATAAAACACCGAAAAGAGAGCAATTAACACTAACCAAATGATTAACTATTAAAAACTCAGATCCAAATGTTCCAAAACAGAAAACATAACATTCAGAAACTAAGAACTAATGCCAATGGTTGTCACACCCAAAAACACTAGCCAAATCTACCAAAACTACTAAACTAATTAAAAGAGAGAACATAAAATACCAAATATGGTTGCTGAAAAATGAAACTCGGAGTCAAAGAAGCCTTGGGAGTCGTTCCTATGCCAGGTCTTTGCTGCATTTTTCGACCTAAACCCCTCTATTTATAGTTGTGAAAAATAAAAGACCGCGCCGCGCACAAGTAGAATCCGCGGCACGCGTGCTGGTTTATCCCCGTTTTCTCGGCATTTGAATATTCTCCACCGCCTCATTGCTGAGTCACCGCGTCGCGCCTTTGTACATACCGCGGCGCGCGTACGAATTCGACTGTTTTGTATTTATCTTCAAACTTCTTTCATTTTGTACGCTTTTAGCTCCTTTTTACATATTTTCTTTCCAAACAAGCACTGACACAAAAAGTGAGAATACCACAGGATATATGATATAATTTCACCAAGAATAGGGCTCAACAATGACTAAAATACTTGATATTACTAGGCGTTGTCAAGTGACAACAAACCTTATACACTGGGTAGATGAAAAGGTTGGCAAAAGGGCAAATAAAAGTAATAACTAACAAGATATGAGGTCACATACTTCTAGGTCAATGGCATCGTTGAGACACTCTTGTACATGTCAGAAGTTGAAATTATATGGCCTACCTTGTGCCATGTGATATGCGTCTTAAAATACTTAAGACATGATGACCGTTCTGAAATGGCTCTTAGAGGCTATCATATGATTTGGTACCGCCAGACGTATGAGGTCCTGTCCCTTCTAAATAAGAGATACCCGATAATTTAATGACTATAAGACTACCAATAATGGACAAATGTCAAGGCATCTTTTAGAAAACAATCATCTACGTTAACTCATAATATTTTTGCAATTTAATGGGTTTTAATTTTTAAACAATAAACGATAAAATATCAAAATTTCAGGCCTTCGATTTAATAACTTAACCTATAGTAGTGTTGGAGTAGGTGTCTAAACCATGACTTATAATTTGTATTTGTCTTGTTAATAGAAGCAAAGTCCATTTGGGTTGCCGTCATAGCAGGATGATTGATGTAGAAGTCAGTAGAGAGGAAGGTTGATTTATTAATGGTTTAATAAATCAATAGAAATAAATAAATAGTTTATTAATATATTTAAGTGTTAATATATTAATTAGAAACTATAATAATTAATTAGAAATTAATCTGGAATTAATTGGATTTAATTCAGTGATTAAATAAATTAATTATAAGTGCAGTGACTGGTTTGTATTTATTCAATAGTTGAATAACTGACAAACCAAGAGCCAAGGACCAGAGTTGGCGCCACCTAGGGGGCTTCCCTAGAGGTTGGCGAAACCCTAATTAGGGTTTAGGAGATTTGGTCCAAATGGGCAACAGACTTGTCCATTAAGGGGGCACCTCTAGGGTTTCACTGGAGGCTATAAAAGGAACCCCCTGGGCACCCCAAAACCTGCGCCGACTTCACTCTAAAGTTACTCTGCTGTCTTCTCTCCTCCATTGCTTGGGTGAGAATACATTTGAGGCAGGATCTGTTTGCTGCTAGCTTCAAGAACAAGATCAAAAGGTTGGTTAATTCTTATTTGATCTTTAGAAATTAAATGTTGGCCTTAGGTTTTAGTTTTATATCTTCATAGAAGAAAACATAGATCTTTCTAGGTTTCATTGTGAACTTAGGAATTTTGTTGTTCATTGATTGCTAGAAAATCCTTCAGTGGTATCAGAGCTATGACTTGTTTTCTTGTGAATGTGATAAAATTGCTTGATATGATCATGGGGTTTTTCGAAAATAACCCCTTGAGGAGGCCATTGTCGAAATTGGTGGCTAGGGTTTTGATTCGTTCCCTTTTTCGAAAATTGCTATGCTTGGTAAGTAGGTTGCTATTTTTGGTAATTGTTATCTAATGAATAAATGAAACCTTTAATCTTTGCATGTTGATTTCGAAATCTAGGGTTTTAATATAGGTAATTAATTTGATTAATTTTGTGATGCCTATATTTGATTTAATTAGTTTAATTAAATTGTTTAATTAAAAGACCAATTAAATCACTTAAAGCTTTAATTAAAATTATCGAAAAAATCCTTATAAATTTGCGAAAATTAGATTAAAATTAAATCTAAAATATTTTAATAAGATTAAAATATATCTTATATATTTATGATTAAAAGTTAATATTTGTATGTAAGATAAAATTGGTTAGTCTTACCGTTAGTAGGTCTCATTCACAAAATTGTCCTATAAAGAGGGTATAAGGCGACTGCCTATAAAATGGTAGTCTAATGGGTGTCCACTCTCACCCACCGCTCTCTCCTGGTCAGTCGAGTGTCGTTAGCCGAACTGGTTTGATAGAACCGCTAAGCCTCTTAAAAGTATAATGCTATAATTGAAAGTACTAGAACTTTGAACAAACTCCCAATCTAGTCACTTTAGGTCAAAAAATATGAATTAGTTGCTAATCCATGAAGTTGCACATTGTGTTTTGTGAAACATTAGTGGAGCGTGTGTGGTTAATCGGCACACCAATAGGGGTTCACAAAGAGTTGCAATGGGTTTCTCGATTTTACCATTATTGACGGAGCGTGTGTGGTTAACCGGCACGTCAATTAGAGATGGTAATTGACTTCGAGAGTACCAAGCTAACTTGCATGGTTAATCACACCCGGTTTGTGATCCTCGGCATCCCAGTCACAAACAGTGGGGCACATCCGAGATTTAACATGCCATTGAACTGTTCAATAAATCTCAACAGACCTAGGAATTTCATATGATGAAATTGATAAGTGTGTTATCTACCTTAATGACCATTATGTTGTGATTACGGCATCCCTCTTCACATCATAGTTGGGGTATTTTGGATCCTAGCCTTAATAGATAATAAATTGGGTAATTATTTAAAAGGATAATTAAACTAATAAATTATGTTTATTGTAGATGTCTGAATCAAGTGTCTATTCTCCTCCCTCTCCTACTTCACCCATTTCTGAGAGCATCAGAATGCACCTGCCAAATATGAAAAGGCTGACTGGCCTTAACTGTAAGGAATGGCTTCGAAATTGGAGAATGGTTCTCATCATTGCTGGCAAGCTTCATCTCACCGAGTATCCGATCCCGGTTCCACCGGAACAAGTCATCATAAATAGTTCTTATGATAAGCATAACTTCTTAGTTGATGAATCCGAAAAGATTCGTGACCTTAAGCTATTGACTATTGACCCCGAGTTCCGCAAGGATTTAGAATCCTTTGGGGCCATATGAGTTAATGCAGTCGGTTGAGGAAAGGTTCCAAAAACCAATTGAAGAGGAACGAGCTAGGATCTTCAATAGACTTGCAGAGTGCAAGCTAAAAGAAGGAAGTAGCATCGATTCGCATGTTCTTCAAATTAAAGCGTACATAGGTGAATTATACAAACTTGGTCATTCCATGAGTCAGGAGATGATTGTAAACGTTCTACTCGCTTCACTGACTAGCAGGCACGATCTGTTCATTCAGACGTATAGAAAGGAAGACTAGAAAAAGACCTTTATGGAAATACGTCCACTGTTGACTTTATACGAGTCACTCTTGGATAGGCATAGCTCCAATGGTTCGGCTACTTCTGGATTAAGTCCAATGAAAAGACACAGCAAGAAACGATCCAGATCGTCTGGACATGTCTTAAACTGGGAATCCACAGAATTGGATACAGTCGCGGAAAGATTGAAAGACGCTCCAAGGTCAAAATCTTCTGAAAGCTCAGGTATATCTAAAAACCTCAAAACTCCTGTTCCATAATTCCTTGATGCATAATGTGATAGTCACATTTTGGTTTGTATGCATGGAATCAGTAAGGTACGGGACTTTGGCGCATAGGAGCACATTTGGATTGGATTTCCAGCTCATGCAGTTTTGAAGTTTAGTTAGATATTAAAATATTGTTATTAGCCTTTAGATGCTTTTCGACATTGTCTATCATATATTACATTGTTCAAGGATTTTGTTGTAATAAAATTATCGATTTTCTTTTAACACCTGTTGTTCAAAATTATCCTTGATATGTTGTATGAATGTGTTGAATGCATGATTGGTAATAACTTGAATGATGATGCATCCAAAGTGTTTGGATTCAGGAATTGTGTCATTTATGATTGTTAATATAAATGTTATAAGAATCAATTTAACCAAAGGTCCAGTTGGACAGGACTTTGGAATCATTTGACTTAGAGTCACATGATGAATTGAGTTCTTAATGTGTCAAGAAATGAATCAACCAAAGATCCAGTTGGACATGACTTTGGAATCATTTGACTTAGAGTCAGATGATGATTAAGTTCTTTATAAAGCATATGTGGCAAGAAGTGAATCACCCAAAGATCCAGAGGATATGATTTTGGAATCAGTTGACTTAGAGTCAACTGAAGATTGCAAGTCTTAAACAGAATTAACAAAGTCATAAGTTTACATAGAGATGTAAAAGAAATTGAGATTAGGAGCAACAAACACATCAGTTGATGTGTATTGCTCGAATCTTCAAAAAGAACACAATTGTTTGTACTTCGCGATATTTGTCATTCGACATGACGAATATGGCTTCGCTTATCAGAATAAGCGATTAATTGAAACCTTGAACAGTTCAAGGACTTCAAAGGAAGTACAAGATCCACAGAACCTGAGTGACAACATAAACTGGGAAAATGTTTCACAGTTCACTCTCTTCCAATAACATTAATGGTTATAATGTTTCTTAACGAAGATGATGAAGCATTGGTCGAGACAGTTCGATCCTCGATGTATGAGATACATTGTCAATTAGTTTCCGATGAATTAACCAGTCAGACCATATAAACCATATTCCGACCGCATCCTAGACTAAGTAGGTCCTGAAGACATTGCCTGAAATGTAAAGCTGGGATTGTCCTACTTGCACATAGAGAGTCCAAGGTCTTGTAGTGTTCGTCCGAACATCATGACTAGCCTCAACATGATCAGTAATGTCATTTCACTGACTATCCCGTTGTACCTGAAAAAAGAAAGAGCTCTTTTAGAAAGAACTCATGTTCTAAGGAAACAGTGGGAGTTGGGACAGTCCTGAATGAGTTCAGGATTAGCCAAGTGAAAGAACCCTTAGTCATCACTAGGCTTAGAGCAGAAATCAGATTTCTGTTTCAACACTGACATAATCTTCTCTTGACCAGTAGTACTGATCACCATCATAAGTAGTTATGATCGGGGAGACATACCGATTGGTGGTAAAACACTATAGTTGGTACGAATTTACAATCCGACTACTTGGAAGCATTGGTGAGCCCGGTTGCTGCCAATTAAGAGAACCTTAGGAAGAGATACAGTCTATGTGACAATTTGATGGATTTTACACCTGGTCTAAAAACCAGTGGGAGTAATTGAATCATCAAAAGAAAGCAACATGGACAGAAATGTACCTTCAGAACATCTGGTTGAGTGAGACGACACTCATAGTCAAGTAATTGATTCCGAGAGAAGCACTCTCAATAGAAGATGAAATCCGAAAGGATACTGTATGACACATTGAAAGTCATTAGTGGAGCGCGTGTGGATCACTGACACACTAATAGGGACTCACAAAGAGTATGCCAATACAAAGGTACATAAGCCCGGGATTACACCCCACAGGCATCTCGCAAGAAAGGATATTTAAATTCTCAAAATATGCCAAAGGATTGGATTTTGAGAAAGGACTGAAATATTCCCATTAAGATGTTAGAAAGGTTTGGATTCTCAAAATGTGCCAAAAGTTCTGGATTTTGTGAATAGTCCATAACCGTGTCAAAGCCAGTGGGAGTATCGCTGTCATCTACTATCACTATATGTGAGCTACATACCGCTTCTAGGAAACATCCTTTTCCATTACAAAGTGTAATGACTTGGTGTTAAGAGACGGATCGCTATGAAAGACTTAATAGAGATACGACATACTCAGGTGGTTGTAAACGTCTATGAGATAGATCGAAACTCTGCCAAGATGGTCTTGATGAGATTCAAGATGCATAGCCCTAGGAAAGGAGTTTCCTATCATTGCAAAGTGTAATGATTTGGCATGAGAGATATAAAGAAGGTGCAACATACTCACATAATCCATGACATCTATCAGATAGATGTAATCATCTGTATAGACCTAGCCATAGTAAGCATGATCTTGGTAAGATTCAAGATGCATGAGAAAAGTCTCCGAAAGGAAATAGTCATTAAAAGTCGTGACACAAGGATTATAAGTAATCTTAAGATTCCAAAAGGGTTTGAAATAAGATTAGATCGGATTCCACGATCTTCTTGGATCTATCAGAAATGTCATAAACATGTGTCGATGACTTAATGCTTAAAGCATAGTGAGTCAGACTCAGGATATGACCTGGCTGCGAATACTTAATGGATTCCGTACATACGTGAGAAATCATTGAAAAATGATTAGGGTGAATGTTAATAGTAATTTGAAAAGAGTTTCAAATAAGTAAAAGGACTTAATTGTTAAAGAATTTCGTTGGTATTCTGATGGAGCGCGTGTGGGTCACCGGCACATCGTAACACCTCGAAATAGTCTTAGGGTGCAGTCATGTAGACTAAAGATCCCAAGAACCATGGAAAGTCACAGTACACAGAATGGAGATGTAAGTGAGAATGACAGTATATGACTAAATTGAAATATCATCGGATATATATATCCGATTGGATAAAGTGTATCAATGTATGACATTTGGATACACAGAAAGAGTGAAAGGTCATATAGACATAGATACATTACATGAATTAAAAAGTTTAAAAGAAATCTAGAAACCGATAATAGCTTTATGAAGAATCCGATTTGGTGATTACCTCGTGGAGACTTGGTAATAAGCAAGAGTAGCTACCAGTCAGATTTTAAGTTTCAATTTTGCATGTTTCACTTCCTGAATAATTTGATTATTCAAACGTCCACAGTCGCTCATACTTTTAGGAAGTAAGTATGAACGAAGACTGTCGTGAATTGGTTTTAGATTGTCTAAGGAGTTAGACATTGCAGTAAGACTGCTACGACGTTCACGAGTACTTAGAAATAGAGATTTGAGTATTGGACAAATCCGCGCTCAATAGATTGCTTCATGGATTACATCATGAGCAATGTTGAGACGATAATATCTTATGATCTTGAAGCCGAGACATATGAGTTGAAATTTGCGAGTCGGTTGTGCATTGATAATGCGTAAACGCATCGACAACTCGATGTTATAAAACGCATTGTTGTGTATGATTTTGACAAGTAAAATACACAAGCATATGAGTCGAAGCTTATTCGTTCCTTAACCCTGATGGGAAACAGATATCTGTAGGCCGCTGGATGATTTTGAAGTTGACTAAAGTGCTGGCCAGCCTGGACTAAATTGATGTGTTCAATTAGAAGTCCGAAAGTCATAAGCAGAATCGGAAATCGGGAAACAGAGTATCGGACAGAGATTAATCTCAATCCTTGTATCGTGTCTGAAAATATATTGTTGGACGAAGGATCATATGATCACTTATCTATGGAGAGAACTGACTGGGTCAGAGTTCGGTAGCAGTTTTTAGGAAGCTGCAGGTTGTTTATTAATCAGAAGATAAATTAAAGTCATAGACTTATCCAAGTGGGAGACTATTGGATTAGGTGTCTAAGCCATGACTTATAATTTGTATTTGTCTTGTTAATAGAAGCAAAGTCCATTTGGGTTGTCTTCATAGCAGGAGGATTGATGTAGAAGTCAGTAGAGAGGAAGGTTGATTTATTAATGGTTTAATAAATCAATAGAAATAAATAAATAGTTTATTAATATATTTAAGTGTTAATATATTAATTAGAAACTATAATAATTAATTAGAAATTAATCTGGAATTAATTGGATTTAATTCAGTGATTAAATAAATTAATTATAAGTGCAGAGACTGGTTTGTATTTATTCAATAGTTGAATAACTGACAAACCAGGAGCCAGAACCAGAGTTGGCGCCACATAGGGGGCTTCCCTAGAGGTTGGCGAAACCCTAATTAGGGTTTAGGAGATCTGGTCCAAATGGGCAACATGCTTGTCCATTAAGGGGGCACCTCTAGGGTTTCACTGGAGGCTATAAAAGGAACCGCCTGGGCACCCCAAAACCTGCGCCGACTTCACTCTAAAGTTACTCTGCTGTATTCTCTCCTCCATTGCTTGGGTGTGACTATATTTGAGAGGGGATCTGTTTGCTGCTAGCTTCAAGAACAAGATCAAAAGGTTGGTTAATTCTTATTTGATCTTTAGAAATTAAATGTTGGCCTTAGGTTTTAGTTTTATATCTTCATAGAAGAAAACATAGATCTTTCTAGGATTGCATGTGAACTTAGGAATTTTGTTGTTCATTGATTGCTAGAAAACCCTTCAAGTAGGATACGGCTTCAGATATTAAAATCCACCGTTCGAAATTGACCACCTTACAAGTTTCCACTTTTAAGTATTCATGATAAAACACCACATGACTTCATCTTCTCTTCTAATATTCCATTTCCATTTCGTGAAACTGAATTTTCTCTCTCCCAAAGCTCATAGACATTTGAAATAAAGAGAATGAGGTGGATTTGGGCTTTAGATTCAAACTTTCACCAATTGGCAACTTTGGCCGCTAAACTTTCTAATTTCCCCCGAATTGACATCCAAATAACTCTTCTATCTTAATAATTCCAACTTAAACCCTAGAATGTTAATAACTTAAACCCTTGGCTGAAAGAGTCACTCAACATGCTAATTTTCGAATTCACTCCAACATCACTTGCTAAAAAATATTTCTAGTCTCTTATCTTCTAATTAAACCTAAAATGATAAAATTACTACAAAGTACATATCCAAGTTAAAATGGATCTACTCAAATGCCATTCTTTAATTTCCAATATCAATGTTTTCAACTTCAACTTTACCTATAAATCATTAAAATTTTAATTGAACTAATTTAACTTAACCAAAATTTAGATTATGAAATTTAATTATTTTAATTTAAATATTAATTTATTTTATATAGGAATTCACTTAAGGGTTCTAACGTCTAGCCCTAAGTTTGTTGGTGCTACAACTACATATTTGTTAGGACGATCCCATCCCTAAAATCATAATGAAATACTAAAGGTGGTGAATTCTTCAAGCTTAAAATAAATTTTTTCGGTCTCAATTTTTAAGGTACCACTTAAATGATAATTGATTACCACTAGTAATCAAGTTGCCATCCTCGACTAAGAATCTCTCTTAGGGTCAGCTAATCAATCACATGTAGGAAATTAATGCCTCTTATTTGAGGTTAAAACAAAAAAATTGTTATAATTTTTATTTTGAGGTTACAATAAGAAAAGAGAGTGCAAACATGGGTTGATCAAGGAATACGTGTATTTAAGAATAGAATAGGAACTTAGAGAATTAAACTAACTATAATGTATGCAAGATGAACATATAGAATTAAGTAATGAAATGTAGAGAGTATGAGAATTATTTATAAGATTATTTTTGGTAAGATTCTACCCATTTTACAATAATGTAAAGATCCTGATTTGAACTTAAGGAAAAGATTATGTTTTAAATTCAAGTTTATTTCTTTTGTATTTTATTTTATTTCATTTTATTAAAAAAATAAACTTATTAAAAATTATTATCCTTCTAAACTTTCAGACATTTATAATTTTAACTAATTACATTTGTTACATACATACATACATACATACATACATACATACATACATACATACATACATACATACATACATACATACATACATATATATATATATATATATATATATATATATATATATATATATATATATATATATATATATATATCAAAAATGAATATAAGGCTGTTAGGTATGTAACATTACATATATAATACATCAAAACTACGTTGTTTGGATTAAATATTTTATAACAATAAAAGATCATTGATTTTATACATTTTCTCCTAATTTATCACCAACATATAATCTTCCTCCTACATTCTCTCCAGCCACTTATTTCATTTCCATATCAAATTCTTTTGATAAATTATTCAAATGACATATTACATAACCAAAATAAACATCTTGACAAAGTCAAACTACGTATATGGTATTTCATTTACAAATAAACTATTGAACCGATAAAATTGTATTAACAAATTCGAAACAGAAAGTTGTTTTCACATACTTCACGATATTTTTGTTTCTTCATTACTTTTTCTTATGATGCAGAAGCTATTTCTTGGCTCTTCGTGGAGAAGAAATTACATGGAATTTTTGTATGGCCATGGTTTACAAACAATTGTAGATAGCTTTGACATACCCATATATATATATATATATATATATATATATATATATATATATATATATATATATATATATATATATATATATATATATATATATATATATATATATATATATATATATATATATATATATGATTGTAAACTAAGTGAAAATGTAAATGATTAAGATATGAATATTATATATTGAGTAAGTTATAATTGTTATATAGTTGATTTACATCAGCTATGTAGTTTTGAATTTATATATATATATATATATATATATATATATATATATATATATATATATATATATATATATATATATATATATATATATATATATATATATATATATATATATATATATATATATATATATATATATATATATATATATATATATATATATATATATATATATATATGATTGTAAACTAAGTGAAAATGTAAATGATTAAGATATGAATACTATATAATGAGTAAGTTATAACTGTTATATAGTTGATTTACATCAGCTATGTAGTTTTGAATTTGACTTTGTATTTTTTTCTTTTTGTTTTAGCTGTACTGTAATTGTTTTGTTTGCTCCTCCCCTGCTAATTACTTACTACCTGGGGTTATTTTTTTATAAAGCTTCCGTTTCCAAAAAAATGTAGTTTTGTCAAGTTCTATACCTAAGTTTGCACACACACACATATACATATACATATACATATACATACATACATACATACATACATACATACATACATACATACATACATACATACATACATACATACATACATACATATATATATATATATATATATATATATATATATATATATATATATATATATATATATATATATATATATATATATATATATACTTCCGAATTTTTTTTAAAATAATTTTGGTTACATTTATTTCATACTTTAATAATTCAAAATTATTAGTATTTGAAATACTCTTTGCAAAATGAGACATGATAGTTTTAAAAATATTTCATAAATACACTGCTTTGGTGAAAACTGTTTTAAAAATGTTGAATTACAATTTAACCATGTAAATTCTAAGGTTCATATATTTGTTTCATTCTATAAACTTATAATCATTAAATTTCAAAAAAAAAAATCTTCAAAGTGATGAATCTAGTCTTTCAAATCGACAAGTAGTCATTTCACATTCATAACTACCTATTGTGGCAAAATGGAACTATGAAATTCCAATTTAGGGATGATTCATCGTTTGAGTGGTTGATGGGACGCTTGTTAAATGCAAATTTCACTTTTTAGTTTTTCCACTCTTGCCACTCAAATGTAACTGTATCAAACACCATATAAATTTCCATTGATTTCTGTCATTCATCTATTTTCATGATCATATTTCTCTGAACTCTAAAACCTTTCCTTCTCTCTGAGCTTTCTTAAATTTATATACGGTGGACCAATCTGGTGATCAAATTTCTTTTGGAGAAGTATCAGTTTCGTCGATTCCAAATCTTGTTCCTCAATCAAGTAATTTTTTGATTGAGTTGAATCGATCTAAGTATCCTCGATCACTTCAAATCGTGGTTGAAGTTCCGTGACACTCATTTCTGAATAAGGCATGAACTACAAAAGACGTTCTGGCTCGATTAATGTATCTGACTTTCTCAACAACAATTGTCAATCGTCAATCGTCAATCATGGATTATCATGTTTGATGAAGAAGGTGGTGGCTGGAAATTAATATTCTCGAATGAAAGGTTCACAAAATTGCTTGATATTACTATTTCTTATCAATATTATTCTCCAAGTTTTTCGGATCTTATTAACATGTCAAATGAGACGGGACATAAAGCTTATCTAAGAAGAATTTTGATTAGAAGACATGGAAACAACATGTTATCTGGAGTTTGTTCTTTGGATTCATCCTAAAGGGGTTAATGAGAAGGATTGTTGGTTTGGATTCTGTCCCAAAAGGTATTCTAGAACTCATGATAATATTACCCTAATTATGTTTCCAATATTTTCAAGAATAGACAAAGATCAAAGCAACTCGAAAATAATAAGGAGATCGTAGGAGTACATTTTATATTGTGTCGAAGATGTCTTTCATATCTTTTGGAAGAAAAAACATTTTTGCGGATCCAAAATCTTAGAGTTTCACGTGCAGTTTCGAATGCTCATTCGAATCATTACACAAAGATTAACCAAAGACGCTCTTATCATACCAGACGTATGTTAGTCTGAACAGGTTGTTGCAACCATTTCACATGGGTATCTGACATGTATTGTTATTATTAGTTGCAATCTTCTACCGACTTTTTTTATGTAATGTATATATCATAGGAGAGAGAAACATGTAGATTACTTTTTCCAAACTCTTGTAACTTTTACATTTGAGTTGTAACTAATTTTCCAATCAATATACATGATCAATTGATGTTTTGTCTTGATTTTTCTTACATTCCGTATTTACTCGTTGTTTTGAATTCACACCTTTGTAGATAATAATAAAATAAGGTTATAGAAATGGTCATTACAGTATTTTGTATATTTCATATCTAGTCTACGGACAAGTTAGTCATTGTAGAAAAACTTAACTGGTTAAAATTTAGTTTTAACGACCGAGAGACCAACCATGCTTAATTTCGAAACCACATGGACCCGCAGTTTAGAATTGCCTACTGTTATCCTTGAGTTGATATTATTTGAAAATCATATTGACCATTTCTGAATTTTTATCTAAATTTTAGTTTGCTTATTTATATTTGTTTTAGAATCTCTATGATAATTATCACTAAGGGTATAATTTCTGGTCTAAAATACGAATGTTATATGCACATATCTATCGATACATTCATAAAAACATATCATATGCTCGATTCAAAATTTCTTGTTAAATGCATAAGTTACAAATATGACCCACGTTTTACGAGACTAGTCACAAATTGTGACTCACAATCGACAACATGATCGGCTCAATTCATGGGCTTAAAGCCTTAAACACATGCTATTGAGAAACAGATTTATTTCCTCCAGGTCAAAAGCCAAAAGCTAATATGGCCCATTTTCTTATAGCATATACATTCCTTAAAAGTTGAGATACATATTACTTTTATTGCAAAATTGGACACCGTATTTGTTAAATTATACAGATAACACCATTACACCAAGTATAACACGATCAAATTGCACTTATTACTTAAGATGGACGTATCAAACACATAATTATTCTATGAGACATATATTTAAAATTATTTCTTAAAGACCTTCGCTATAATATAACCAAATCAAAGACCATATTATCTTATTTGGACCCAATTATAGATAATCCAATATATATACCCTTATCCGGTTATAAATTTACAATATAGATCTTTAAAGATCAACTTTAAGAGTATGTTGTTGTAATAGAAATTGATTAAAAACACGTATTATATAACTCATACAATTTGCAAAATATGGTAACAATGTTTTCGGTATTATTTATATTCTTATTATTCCAACTTTAGTTAAGAGTAATTGTTAGCTTAACCCTCCCATTGCTATGCGTTTTATTTTACTTTTATTATTCTTCTATATTTTTAGCCAATTTTTTGTGGTATTTAAGATTTTTTCTGTATTATTTGTTTTTTCCGGTTCCACAGTGTCAATCCAAGTCTGCCTTTTCTAATTTTTTTTTTTACAATTTAAGCCCATTTTTATTTTTCTTTTATGGAATTAAATTCTATTAACTTAATTTTTAGTATAATTTTTTTCAACTTTTATTTAGTATTTTTTATAACATTTCCTTAAATTCTTTTCCAAATTTTTTCTATATATATATCTTAAACGTTTTTGTTATTATTGAAAAATAATATTAATTCTTTTATATTTTATTATACGTTTAACATTAAGGATATGTTTTCATAAAATTAGTTTTCTATATCATTGTTTTTACTATTTTTGGGACTTTTGTACAAAAAAATAATAATAAACTTTGTTTTTAAATATTTTTAAACCTTAGTTTTTCTTTAGAAAAATATTTTTTTGGCAATCTTTTTCATATTATATTACAACTGTTTTAATTTATTTTATAAAATAACTTTACTTTTTTTTTTTTCATCTATGCTCTTTTAAGATATTTTGTTCCATTTTATTTTTATTTTTAAAGAATTTGTCGTAACAACTTTTATAGAATATTTCTAAGTTTCATTTACAACGTCGATGTCTTTTAAAACATAAGACCATTTATAATTTTTTTTTTTTTACAATTTACAATTTTTTAAACTTTGTTTTCTACGAATTCACGTATAAAAATTGTCTTTTTTACATAATGGATTTTTTATAATTTTTTGTGTCTTTATTTCTATGCATATTTTTTAAAACTCTTATATTTTTATATATTTTTTCTAGGCATGCTTTTTATAATTTTTTTTTTCAGTTTTTACAAATTTTATTATAAATTATGTTTCATCAACTGTATACATATGAATATTCCGTAGCAACGCACAAGGTAAAATACCCTAGTTTACATACATTTTGTATTTTGTCCAATTACAAATTTATTTTGAGTGACTTTTAAATAGAGTCTTAGATAAAAATACATGTACGGCAGTTACCATTAAATATATAGTAATTAGACACGAATAAGACTAGAAGTACATTAGTTAAAAACTGTGTGCTCTTCTAAAGGAGGCTCATTTAGAACATTGCTGCTTTTTACTTTCTTATAAGAGTATACGATATGGATGTAAAAAAATTCATCGGTATCGATGTAGCGTGCCAATGTCGTTGGCATCACCGCCCCGTGATGCCGGCATCGACGGTCAGCGGCACCCGTACGTATATAGAATTACCATTTCTAGCCGTTAGAGTTTTGTTTTCTTTTTTTTTTTTCTCAAAATTTTAGTAATTTGTGTACCAATATTTCTATAAATACCATAATGGTTTAGCATATAGACACACAATCCAAACCCCAATTTTTCTATAATTCCTTCTTATTTTTTACTCAAAATCCAAACAATCCAAACCCCAATTCCACATAACCCACTCGACCACAATTCCACCCTCAAAATCCATTTCCGATATACAACCAAGTAAATATCCAAGTCCAAACACCATCTCGACAATTCACCTTCGCAGTTCAACAAATTAGGACGAACTTCTTGTTAGGATCGAGACACTTAGCATACGAACACTGAACTCACACACTCAGCTCACAAATTAAGAACACAAGAATTTAACGTGGTTCGGTCTAATCTGACCTACGTCCACCAGGTAACTAGGAATTTATATTCAACTACATTGTTGTGGTGTGGTACATAAATCTCTTCAACTGAAGCTCTATTTATACATATGAGAAGGTAGTGTGAATTGTGAAATGTGAAATCAAACTTCACCAACCTTGGACTCACCAACCTTGGACTCACCAACCATTGACTTCACCAACTTCACATTCACCAACTTTGACAAACCACAAGAGTGGCTTCACACTCAACAATCTCCCACTTGAAGCCACGGAAAAATCTTCACCTGTGCTTCAACTGTGCATCCCAAAAAACACTTTTTGATCTTAGCTCCTTCCTAGTTACCCCGGCCTTCTCATCAGTTAACCTGAAAGGCCCGTTAAAACTCCCATGAGTTTCAACATGTTCGTCATGACTTAAACTGCCCTTGACCCGTTCTCTGTCCCTATCGGCTCCCACTGAAAATGAACTACCGAATCCTGGAACAATCTGAGAACAAACAACAACACTCTCCATATTTAGCAAGTTATCAAAACCGGAGAGACTTTTACAGCTGAAAACTGGTTCTAAATCCACTGTCGTCCTGGACCTATGATTGAAACACGACCTATGCTCCCACTGTTGCAAAACCCTGCAACTGAAACAATACTATGTGCTCTCATTGCCACAATATCCTTCGACTGATTTTTCTGAACCTTTCTATGCTCGTTCAACCTGAATCTTCCTTGTAGCTCTAGGCTTCCTACTTGCAAAAGGTCACCCTCTTCTGCCCTTGAGATTCTGTGAACCGGACTTTGTTTCTCTTCTGAACTGGGACGGTCACTCCCTCAGACGGTAATCCGACCATATACAGCGAACATTCATTGTTCACAAGTCTTACCTTTCCAAAGTCTCCAACTTTCAGATTCTGCAGTGCTTCACTGCTGTGGGTAGCGTGAAATGAAGCACCAGAATTCTTGACCCAAGAGTCTTCACTGCCTTCCACTGAGTCCCAATGCATCAAACCCAGACACATTCTCCGAAGCAGAATTTCCTCTATTTGGACATCGACTCTAAAGAATGTCCACACCTCAACGTCATGAATAACACCGAACTTTCTGATCCCGTGATTACACCTAAGTCTGCTGACTTTCTAATCACTGCTGGATCTACCGAAAACGGATTTTCTCTTAATTACTTGATCTGTTCATCCCATGATCTGTTCTTGAACCCCTGAAACTCTGATCATCGCTGGATTTGTCTGAACGTCTGATCTTCTGTAATTCTCTATTTTTCTCTGTTTACCAATACCACATCTTGAACTTTCTGACACATAAAGCCTCAATCTGCGTCTTCCACCAACTTTTCAATCTTCACTAAAATGAAGCCTATCTGAACTTAACGACTGTTCTTGGCTCGTTATTTGCAAAATATAATCTCCACCCAAATTATTTTTCTGGCTAAACTGCCCAAAACAAATGTTTGAGTGACTGTTTTGCGACTTTGACAAAGTTGTGGGACCAAACTGCAATTTTCCTGAAGTTCAGGGACCAAACTGCAATTTTTCTGAAGTTCAGGGACCAAACTTCAATTTTTCTGAAGTTCAGGGGCTAAACTGCACTTTTATGAAAGTTCAGGGACTGTTTTTCAAATTCTGGAACTTCAGGGACCTGTTTTGCAAATTCTGGAAATATGCTACAGTACTGCTACAGGAACCGCTACAGTGAACTGCTACAGTGTCGTCTTCTCCGGCGGACTCCGGCGCTACAGTGTCGTCTTCTCCGGTAGACTCCGGCGCTACAGTGTCGTCTTCTCCGGCGATCTGGTTTCTTCGGTCACTATTCCGGCGAACGTTTGACCGGCGATTTGGAGGTCTTCCGACGCTCAAAAAATCCAAAAAAATATATTTTCGGAATCTGCGGAACGAGACCTTTCTAACGGCGTACACCAAAATCGTTTTTGAGACAAAAATTTTTCGACCAAAAACAGAAAATCACCCTCTGGAGCTATACCAAGGCTCTGATACCACTTGTTAGGATCGAGACACTTAGCATACGAACACTGAACTCACACACTCAGCTCACAAATTAAGAACACAAGAATTTAACGTGGTTCGGTCTAATCTGACCTACGTCCACCAGGTAACTAGGAATTTATATTCAACTACATTGTTGTGGTGTGGTACATAAATCTCTTCAACTGAAGCTCTATTTATACATATGAGAAGGTAGTGTGAATTGTGAAATGTGAAATCAAACTTCACCAACCTTGGACTCACCAACCTTGGACTCACCAACCATTGACTTCACCAACTTCACATTCACCAACTTTGACAAACCACAAGAGTGGCTTCACACTCAACACTTCTTGGGTTTGCGTACTACTATGAAAGAACATATTCGATACTCGAAGGAACGAGATAGTGAGAACGACTGACTCACGGAAATGCAATTGCTTTTCGCCGACGTTAGTCATTTGTCGGGTGACATGCACGACACGGCCATGGAAGTCAAACGAAATATTAAAGAAAAATATAATTTATAAATTTTATGTTTTCTAATTTTTTAGGTTATTTCCTTTTCATGTAATGTTTTTTTAATTTCCTCTATTTTAATGTAATCTTTTAGTTTTAATTTTTTCTATTTTAAATTTAAATATCATATTTAAAAACACAAAAAACCATTTCGTAAGCATCCATCCCACATTGTAGGTATACAAACTCATTTTCGTAGGCATCCTATGTGGCGTCTACGTGGTAGCCGATGCCGATGGTTTCGTTAGGCATCCATACCACTTAGCCTAAAACACATTTATTAATATCTCGATATGGTCGATATACAAATGCTCAACAATAATCACTTAAATAATAATAATAATAATAATAATAATAATAATAATAATAATAATAATAATAATAATAATAAACAATAGAGTCAAGCTTATAAAGATTCAATATTCATCAACAGGAATGAGCTTGCTTTTGTCACTAATCACTATCAATCGCTTTGTGATGAACATGAAACTCAACAAACTCAATATCTCTCTATTATGAATAACTTGACATTTAAGGACATTAAAGAACTGAGCTCATCAATTTAATAATACAACGATTATCCAATATACTTTGCATTCATCACATCTCGTCAGAGGATGAAACAACACAACGTCCCTAATGTGGTGGGTGGACGAAAATGCATAGAAGGAGAACATCAGCGATTAGACAGGAGAACAAGGGACAAATATGAACATCATCACTTTCTACATCTCGAACATACTTGAAGGAGTAGGTAGAAATGAGTTATAGTCTTCATTCCAAAACCATGGAGTTGTGGTTGATGTTTATACGGTAAAGAAGAAATATTCCGGTGGCTCAAATTTTGCGTTTATAAGATTTGCGGTTTGAAGAATGCGAAGGGCACGAATGAGACCTACAGAAGGTAACTTGCGGAAAGAAGCGTCTTAAGGTGAATGTTGCATGATTCTCCATAAGTGAGAGGTAAGTTTTACCAGCAACAAACTGAGACGTTCCAACGTATTTGCGTTTGCCTTGAATAAGACCCAAGATAATCAGACTTTTATGAAAGTAAATCGTGGCAACAACACACATACATGTCCCTCCCATACCCCTATATCGATTTCGATCGCGTAAATCCTGAAAATGAGTGAACAGTTAAAGAAATATTCATTACTGTGGGAAACCATTAGCATGGAACACTTATGCAACCTTTCTTCCGTACTCAAATTTTATGGCTATTCCGACATAAATGCCATATATCCAAGGGAATTTAGGTCAATCTTAAAGTTCAAAACGTCAATAGAGGCGAAAGATTTTTTACATGGAACGGAAAATTTGAACACAAGTTGTTCATGTCGACTGATCAAGTGGAATTCCGTATTGAATGTATAATCTTGCTGAAAATGATTAGTATCCTTTTGCATCTTAGAGGCCCTAACAATTATTCTGTCATAGCTAATGCATTTGGTAAGATCATTTGCTCTGATCGAGGGTATATGGGACCACGATGACATATCTTACGGGAAGCTATGCATTTTGTTTGCATCGAGGAATAAGATTAACAAAGAGGTCCATGCACGGTCAACAGAAGATCTTACAAGATTGGTGTCATGGAAGGGGAAGATGATTGGTTCCTCTTTAAGCAAAATTCCTATAACTTACCTCCGAGTCAAAGGAAGAAGATGAAGATGGAATTTTTGAAACTTGGGTTGATGCAGGTGGGGGATATAAGGATCTAGAAAGGGAGATATTCATTCAGTGTTGGATACGTAATACCAGTTGCTAACTCCAATAAAAATTTAAATGATAGGAACAATGACAAAATCTCTGATGACCTATCGGGAGACGGGTCTCTAGGAAACAAACGTCTAACATTAGACTATGAGATGGAAGTAGAATTGCCTCTATGTCCAATTAATGGTGGGAGTTTCTCTAGACAAGTAGTCAGTGTATACAACAATGTGCCATAAGGTTGACCGTCAAAAGTACTTTGCGGTTGATATTAATAGGATGGTAAATATTTTAGACCCATTAGGCCTGTCAACAGGCTATTCCCTAAGTTAGGCTATTGTGGGCTTCTCCAGACTCAATTAAGGTAGGCTCCCTTCTATTCTACAGGCCTCAAATATATGATGTTGATAGTTCCTTGGTAAAGAGAAGGAATTTTGATAGAATGGCCTATAGATTCTCCCTGTATTGGTCCCTTTAATCGATTTAGAAAAAGTAATTTAAAGTTGCTAATCTCTAGAGATGTAATCATTTTATAGTGGTTGATCCTTCTTAATCTCAGAAATCACCAGTATCGTCAATGTTGGGAATGATGTGGGTTTCCAGATTGATGTTGGAAGCGCTTTCCTAGTGTAAGCAATAGAAGACAAGGGTGTACAAAATGTTTTCCAATGAAAATTTTATCTTTAAACATCAGGTGGTTGGTGAATCATACAAAGTAGATTGGGTTAATAGGATAAAAAGAATCCATGTCATCTGATTTTTTTAGGCTACAAGAAACTTAAATATAACACCCCATTTTCATAAACCGAGAATCAACGCAAATAGGGACATTAATCATATTAATTCCATGAACAAAGTTATATTTCCCATTCATTTACAAAACATTTGTACAAAAATCAGAGTTCAGTTTGGGTGTTACAGCAAGTTTCATTACCATAGCAAACATTTTATGTACTCTAAGGTAATACCAGTAGAACAGTTTGTCAAACGTTTGCTAATTTCTAATTTCGGTCTTCTGAAATATCCTAAAAATTGGCACCTTTTTCTAAAGTCCATCTATCTTACTTTTGATTTACACCTGTGGAACACGTGTCAAAAAATATCTATGAGACAACAATGTATTGTAGGTACATATAATAAACAACAATGAAACATCACAACACAAAACAATTCCCAACAATTCATTCAATAATACAAATCATAAAATAGTTTAAATATAACACATAATAGGGATTTCATTCCTGTATACTAAAAACGGGTATTTCATACCGCAAGTACCAATCCATGCGGATTTCATACCTCGAATACCAAACAATCTTAAATGTTGGATCCCTACATTGAGCTAGGACACTACTTCAAAAGGGAGATACCATTCCTGTGGTGCCTTTCAATGTTTAGACATTTCTAATCCATGATCATGTTCCATTGGGGATTTCATACCCCAACTACAACCAATTACACAAGCAATCAAACCACAAGCATCCAAAGCATTCATATATAAATAACAAGTAAGACAAGTGTTCCAAAGTTTGGAAAGTGTTACTATGTACTCACCTTAGTAGCTAAGTAAGTCTAGATACACTAATCCACTTGCTCTTAACCTTGGCCACTTTCGAACACACTTAAATCTTTATAAGATTGATCCATGATAAGATAAGTCAAATAATGTTATATAACCAATGAATGAATATAGTTAAGTATGCTTCACAAAAGCATAATAATCATTTTGGACCTTTGACCCTTTTTGTCCCATTTTGACCAATTAACCAAATTCTGCATACTTATGCTTAGCTCCATGTTATATCCTCAAACATGTACCAAAGGTGTTAAGATATGTATAAAGCTTCATAGGACCTTTTGAACCATTTTTTGTTCTGACACTTTTTGACCATTTTCTCATTAAGGCATCGTACTTTGCCTAAGTGTGTATTTCTTGAGTTTAGCATGTCATTTTAACAACTTTCTAGTTCTAACATGTTTATAAAGCAATAACAATGCTTAGACGTCAAAAGTCCATCATACACCCACTAACAAGTATTCAAATGTTTATGCTACCCTCATATGCCTACCGCTTACAAACTTGCTCCTCAGTCATCTCCTTGTGTATTCTTAAGTTAGCTTTCCAACCATCATTGTTATCAATGCCTTGATTTTCATACCCATAAAGTCATAAGCTCTTGTCATGTGAGCTTTGACACATCCTACTTTTTCAATCCATGACTCCTCACCATCATATACATTCCTTGACAACTTCATGGAACCATACTCATTTCTCGCAACATCATTTACTCATTCACTATGCAGCTGAGCATAACTCTCCTGATACACCATCTTATACCTCAGATACACCCCAAACTAATCCTATGAGTGAAGGGTTTTCTAGAAAACAATGAACTATAAAATTCCTAAGTTCACATGCAACCCTAAGAAAGATCTATGTTTTCTTCTATGAAGATATAAAACTAAAACCTAAGGCCAACATTTAATTTCTAAAGATCAAATAAGAATTAACCAACCTTTTGATCTTGTTCTTGAAGCTAGCAGCACAAGTGTCCTGCCTCAAATGGAGTCACACCCAAGCAATGGAGGAGAGAAGACAGCAGAGTAACTTTAGAGTGAAGTTGGCGCAGGTTTCGGGGTGCCTAGGGGGTTCCTTTTATAGCCTCCAGTGAAACCCTAGAGGTGCCCCCTTAATGGACAAGCCTGTTGCCTATTTGGACCAGATATCCTAAACCCTAATTAGGGTTTCGCCAACCTCTAGGGAAGCCCCCTAGGTGGCACCAACTCTGGTCCTTAGCTCCTGGTTTGTCAGTTATTCAACTATTGAATAAATACAAACCAGTCCCTGTACTTATAATTAATTTATTTAATCACTGAATTAAATCCAATTAATTCCAGATTAATTTCTAATTAATTATTATAGTTTCTAATTAATATATTAACACTTAAATATATTAATAAACTATTTATTTCTATTGATTTATTAAACCATTAATAAATCAACATTCCTCTCTACTGACTTCCACATCAATCCTCCTGCTATGAGGGCAACCCAAATGGACTTTGCTTCAATTAACAAGATAAATACAAATATAAAGTCATGGCTTAGACACCTAATCCAACAATGAGAACACACCCTCAACCACAAATCATCCCCCACCATTGACTATGCAACCTTCATCCACAACCTTCATCCACATCTCAAACACATCCTTTTGACGAACAACAAACCAAGCCACCCCACCCATCGACCAAGCAATGACTGTACTATGACCACAAGAGCCAAAAACAAGATCTATAAACCAATTTATAAACTAAATTTCTACACCGCCATTGAGCCACTCCTTTCCTGACCTCTCATTCATGCTTTTTGTGACCTTAACTAGATTTTTGCCACAATCCAAATCTAATTATCTTATTGCTAACCGGACCCAGGTTCTAGTTCCACGACCACATAGAGTTAATGTTGTATGGCCAATGTGCCTCCTTGAAAAAAGTATAAAGTCGATCAAACACTGGATTGGTACAAAGCCAATATAGTCACTAGCGGTAAAAGCCAATGACCCATGTTAGATTATGACGAGACATTTAGTCATGTTGTCAAACTGGCTACCATACAAACTGTCTTGATCCTTGCCATCTCCTGTCAGTGATCGATAAATCAGCTCGATGTCAAGAATAGTTTCTTGCATGGTCATCGAGGTTCCATGACATTTCATCCCAACTATATGTGTCATCTTCAAAAGTTTCTCATGGGCTTAACAAGCTCCAAAACCTTGGTTTCATCGATTTGCTACTTTCATTACTTGCCTCGGTTTTATACATAGCAAATCAGATTCCTCACTCTGACAACATCTTCCACTGATCATGTCAGCCACATTATCACTCTTTTGGCCATATAGTATTTCAACTACACGTAAATGATACGTCAACCACGTTATCACTATTATTTATTGAGTATTTCAGCTACACGTAATAAGGCAGACTTAATCCCCACTCGACATAGATATGCCATTGAACTTCTTAAGCGGGCAAACTTGCTGAATTATGAAACTAATTGTAAACAACCTGATACTCAGTCAAAACCAGCTCATACAAACACTCTTCTTACTGACCCCATTTTATATTGCAGCCTCGCCAGCGATCTTCAGAATTTGACTTTAACTCGACTAGATCTCTCCTATATTGTGCAACAAATCTGTATACATATGTACTACCCTCGGTAACCACATGGGAATGACCCTAGACTCATTTTCCGATATGTCTGCGGTACTCTTGATTTCCGCCTCCAAGTTCACCGGTCTTCCACCATCAATCTTATTGCCTACTCTGATGCTGACTGGGGTTTCCCGTCCATATGATGCTCTACTAGTGAATATTGTATCTTTCTCGGGGAAAAGTTGATATCTTGGTCTTCCGAACGACAACCCATGGTCTGCCGCTCAAGTGCCAAAACTAAGTTAGAGCCATTGTTGAGACATGCTAGTCACGAAATCTACTACAAGTACTTCATTTCCTGGTAGGGAAAGCTAAGCTACTATAATATATTCTGATAACGCGAGTGCTTTTTGCTTAAATAACAACCCAGTACAACATCAACGGGCAAAGTATATTGAGATCGATAACCATCTCGTTTATGGGAAAGTTGCAACCTGTCAAATTCACGTCCTTGGCATTCCCCTTGGTCATCAATATGCATATATCTTCACAAAGGAGATTCCTTCGTCTCTTTTCACGAATTTTTGAGACAATTTGAGCATTTAGTCTCAACCTACCGTCAAAATGCAAGTGGATATTAGTGTATATAGTCGCATTATTGTTATTATGTTGTAATTAGCCCATTCTCTTAGCCCATGCTTTGTATAGCCTCAAAGCCCACTACCATATGTGTATATTCGTGATTAATGAAATCATTATGAGAAACGATTGGGTGAAACATGATCATCTTTTCTTCAACCAAACCCATGTTTTAAAATCGATATATTAAATTAAGATATGCATCTAAACGATTGTTGTAGAAGTTTCTGTTGCTTGGCTTAATAATATCTAAAAATAAGATTTGTACTTAATACTCCTTATTGTAGATATTCTTATATTATTACGTTGTATGTGCCCGCTCTTTTAGCACATGTTTTGTACAGCCTCAAAGCCCGCTGCGATGTATATATTCTTTTGTGATTAATGAAAACATTATTGAAAAATATTGGGTCAAACATGATTATCTTTATTTAAACCAAACCCATGTTCTAATATTAAACAAGATAGCATCTTAAAGGATTACTGTAGAAGTTTCTGTAGCTTGACTCAATAATATCTAAAATGAGGGTTAAACTTAATACTGCTTAATGTAATAACAATATTTAATAAGTAAAAATAAAATAAAAAGTAAAACTATAGCCAAACAATGGTTGGTCGCGAAAAAGGAGGTGGGGTCTTGTTAGTCAATTTAGGAGGGACTCGAGATTTGGACTAATTGGCTTGATTAGGCTTCGATAATGATGCTTCACCTTAATCCCATATAATTATTACTAATTTAATCATTCTTCATTTGATATGAAGTTTTGAACTACTATCACTTCACTAATATCCAAGTCTTTTACTATTAAAATCATGTTTTGGTACAACCTCAACACTACCCTTTTATATCCCATTTAATAACTTATTAATATGCATTAAAATATATAAGAGTGTTACGTGTGGTCTATATTAAACGATTGTTTATGGATATCTCATCGATTAGGGTAATGCCACGTACAGTCGTACAGCCATTGGCAACGGTTGTTAAACATTGTCGGAATATTTGACTATATTATGTTTATTTTGAATCATTCATTTATATATTGATAGATACATTAAGATATGTGTCACTACAAAGTTACTAGAATTCATATGTATTGTAACTTTTTAAACTAAAAAATGGAAATTCATTGTGAAATTTTTGAAGGAATATCAACTCTTTGCTTTAGCTTTATTTAATTTTTAATTTGACCACTAATTATGTTATTACATAAACATATGCGCTAGCTTTGAAGAAGATTTAGGTGGGGTTTCAAAATCTTGGTACATTAGGTCTAACTATAACCATATCTTTTTTAATAAGTTGATAATTTGCATTTGAAATTGACAAAATCAAAATTTTAAAGTGATAATCAGGAAGTCTTTGAGTGAAAATGCTACAATGATGTTGATTTAGATTTGCAATTTTAGCTCTTCGGAAAACGAACCTTAGAGATTGTAAGGTGCTATTGTTTTTCGATGTGATAGTTGTGTGCATATTTTTGCATTTGGGTAAATTAATCCATCACTCATGGGGTGAAGAGTCTTGATCAAGGGGTAGCCGTTTGAATGATTAAATATTATAAGAATGATGTTTGCTAATGTTTTTAGTTTTGTTTTTTTTAGAACAGACGGAATATCATAAAACAAACTAGCAAGACGTTAAAAAACAGTACAAGAGTTACAACAAATAATTGACATGATTACAAACTCAATCATTCCAAATAATTCAATGCATTTATCTGAATTTGAACAAATTAAAAGTATTAATCTGAATCCCATCCACCATTCTAGCAACATTTGGTGAGAGCTTCTTGAAAATCTTATCATTTCTCGTCTTCCATATCGTCCAGATCATGGCATATATAAGTCCAATTTTTAATTTCTTAAAGTTATTCGTAAGCCCATTGCATCTGTATATGTGAAGGGCTCTAAATTAGCAGGAATGTAGCTAATGATAGTAGACCAATTGCACAGCCAATCCCAAATCTCACAAGCGATTCTGCATTCAAAAAATAAATGATTTATACTTTCGTCAACCGTCTCACAGTAAGGGCAACAACAATTCTCCAAACAAATTCCTCTAACAACAAGGTTTTCTGCTAAGGGTATACGATTTTGCATAAAACACAAAAGGAAGCAGTTAACCTTCATCGGAACTGAATGCATCCAAGAGAAAACCATCCGAGAATTACTCCAAATGAAGCTGCTGATGATGCTTCTTAACGATTGAACAGAAAAATAACCACACGGATTATGCATCCACGATAAAAAAAATCCACTTCTTTCGATAAAGACACATTACCAATTAAATTACACAACTCATCTAGCTCGAATTATCCTCGATAATACCTACATCGGAAGTTTTTTCCACAACCAAACAATTTTCCGAGATTCTATAGCATATAATCTTGGGAAAAAATCCTTAAGCGCCAAATTGTTAAGCCAAGAGTCTATCTAAAAGTGGATTTTATCTCCCAAACCCATTTTTCTCACAAAACAAATGTCAAGATTAATGTTCCACTTAGCAAGATCATAAACAACTTGTTTTATTGACAGCCAAGTACTGTGGAGACCCTTTTTAGCTATAGGCAATACATCAATTTCACCGATCCGATGTTAGGACTTAATACACGAATACCATAAACTTTGTGGCTGACTTTTAGCACGCCATAGCCACTTAGCTAACAACTCCATATTCATCTCCATGAGGCAATTAATTCTGAGCCCACCCAGCTTCTTTGGTCTAATACTTACCTCCAAGTGACCCAATTAATTTTTTTATAATATAACTTCCCCATAGAAAAACCCTTATAATAGACTCAAGAGTGTCAATGATCATTTTGGGAGCTTTAAACAAAGAAAAATAATATAAGGGGAGGCTACTAAGGACTGACTTCACAAGAGTGAGCCTACCACTGAAAGATAAAGTCTTAGATTTCCACTTCAAAAGCCTAGCATGAGATTTGTTAACAATCGACTTCCAATTTTTTGACAACTCATGTTCGCTCCAATAGGAAGACCAAGAAAGGTGTAAGGAAAAGAACCCGACTCACAAGAAAGAATACTAGCAAGACGGGTAAGATCAATGTGATCTACCCCCACACCAAAAATCTTGCTTTTATAAAGATTAACTTTGAGACCTGAAGCTATATGAAAACATCTAAGAATACAATTAAGATTGATAAATTAGACTCCGACCACTCCCCAACAAAAGTAACGTCATCCACTTTCATTAAGTGAGAGATAATCAGACAATTATTAGGGAGAGTAATACCATTATAAATAAAAATTTTGTATGCCTCCTTAAGAGAAACTGTAAGGCCTTCCATCACAAGCACAAAAAGAAAAGAAGCCAAATGATCACCTTGTCTCACTCCAAGCCTAATGTCAAACTCTTTGGTCGGAGAACCATTGACAAGAACAGAAGCTTTACTGAATGATAAACAATACTAATACACATGCTCCATTTCTCCGAAAAGTTCATTTGATGCATAATCGAATCAAGAAATCCCCAATTTAAAGAACCGAAGGCTTTATCAAAATCAACTTTAAATACAAATAATTTCTTTTGGTTTTTTCGCCCAAGAGATAAGCTCGTTCAATATAAGTGGGCCATCAAGAATGACTTTACCTTCGATGCAAGCTGATTGTTTTGGGATAACAACCTTAGATGACTTGTTTGAGTCTAAAAGACAGAACTTTTGAGAGAATTTTATACATACAACCCACCAAATTCACTGGTCTATAATCTTTTAACACCAAAGGATCATTACACTTAGGAATAAGAGTTATAAAAGAAGCATTTTATCATTTATTAATCACTCCGGAATTTTCAAAGTACCTTACGAATGAGAAAACATCATCTCTAATTTGATCCCAAAACTCCTTAACAAATTCAAACGTGAATCCATCCGGTCCGGGGCTTTGTCATCTCCATAGCCCTTAGATGCCAATTCCAACTTTTTTAGAGTAAAAAGACTATCCATAAAATCCCTATCATCATTTGTAAGTTTTGTGAATTCCGAACATATAAGCTCCGGCCTATTCAGAATGTCTTCATGAAATTTATTGGCAAAAAAGTTCCAAACCGTGTCCTTGATGACCACTGGATCCGCATTCCAAGAACCATCCACATTAAGGCCATTAATTCTACACTTCAATATTTTACAATCGATAATATAATGAAAATACTTACTGTTTTCATCACCATCAACCATCTATTTAAGCCTAGAATTTTGTCTCAGATCGAGAGTTCTAATCTTATTAGTTTCATCGATTCTCGATTTCCACATCCTTTTGTCATCACATTCTACGTAGGAAAAGGTCTAGACTCAGCCACCAGTTCAACATCATCAATATTTTTCAACAAATTTCGTATTCCTCTACTTCTTTTTTCCTACAAGCCATTCTCCAATTTCGAGTAGCATTCTTTAAAGTATTCAGCTTTCAGAGAAGTCCAACATCAAGAGGTTTTGAGTGCATATCAATGGCCTAATTGCTACAAACAATCTTCTTAAGCCCATCAATAAAAATACAAGAGTTAAAAAAGTGAAATGAACCTGACCCATAATCAAAGAAATATGATATTTAAATAAGCGTGCAATGATCTGAATACCACCTGGGAAGAGCGATAACAGAAGAATTTGGCCAATAATTCCAAAAGTTATTACAAGCACGAAAATGGTCTATTTTACTTAGACTCCTACCGTTAGAACTCATCCAAGTGAACCTCATTCCTTTTTTTTTGGAACGGCAATTATATAATCCTATCTAACCTACTCCTAAATTACACCTAAATTTCCACCTATGCCTCTAACGAGGCTTGAACCCTCAACCTCAAGGAGGGAGGACAACACCGGTACCGCTGGGCTACAAGCCCTTTGGTAAGTGAACCTCATTCCTCTAAGGTTAAAATCAGAAAGCTGCATCTCTCTAATGAAGCTCTTAAACTCCTCCATACTAGCTATATAAACTCGTTTCGAGAATTGATCCACTGACAAGGTAACTTCATTGAAGTCCCCCATCAGAAGCCAAGCGTCTTCCCCTTTATTCTTATTCAAATCTATGATTAATCTCCACAAATCTTTTCTAGCATGATCAGCAACCGGAGAGTAAACATTGATAAAGAAAACCCGAATGCCATTAGATCCCCATTTTCCAAAGATAAATATAAAATGTCTCTCCTTTATGATTTCATCAACCTTAAAAATTGACGGGTTCCAAATGCAAAACATGCAACCAGATCTACCATATGCATCCACAGTTACAGAGTCGAAAAGGAGTATTGTCCCAGAACTGATCAATTCTAATGAGATTTCTATCCAGCATTTGAGTCTCCTGACCACTAATAAAATTTACATGATGTTGCGTCTTTATTTTTCTAATCCACTCAGCCTTTCTCGATCACCCGACACCCCTAACATTAGTGGAGAGACAATTTATTTTGAACTATATTTGACTTCTTCACCGTTAACTAGCTCCTGAAGAACATCCTCCGCCTCTTGAATTTGATATCCAATCGCACACCCGACATGTACCGTTGTTCTAATCTCATCCGACAAGGAGGAAGAGATATGAAATGAGGATTTGTTGTTGCTCTAATATGAAAGAAACATCATGAGAAGAACACTCGATGTGAGGTTTCTTAGATTTTTGCTTACCCCGATTTGACGCCCTTATTATTACTTTGAATCTGACAGACGTCGCTCTCCAATTCTATGGTTCATCAAAATTAGAGTTTTTCTTGATGAGCTTCGAGAAAGGTATTGGGTTATTAAGGTCCGAAAACCTTTGTAATCTACTCGTGGGAGACTCGTCTTTGTCCTCATCTATAAACATAAAAAACTCGTATTGAATCTCAAGTTGATAAAGGGTCTAAAACAACTACTACTCATACCGTTTTTGCTGTTCCACAACAACCTCTGACTACAAGTCAGTATTGGCCAAAAGTTTCCTTTGATGAGTGAGCTTGTTGTAAACAGAAAAAGCGTTGGAAGTATCAATGCCCGTTGTTACTTAGAAAGGGAAAACAGTGCCAGCCTCCACAACAAAACATACCATCTAAACAATTCTAACCATGTTCATCTGCTCGAAAATTTTGTCTACCATAACTTACTGTTCCCGCTACACCTTTTGTAGAGACCGATTCTCATGTTTCAATTGCACTGCCATCAACTTTGGATCCTTCAATTTTTTAGTAGTTTAGGCAGTTCATTGCCTCTAATCCTGTTTCCATGTCAGCATCTATGTGTAATTCAGGTTTGTCTTCGTCCAGTACTTCAAGTATTGTAAGACCCTGTTCCCGAAATGACCAAGTCAGGGTTTAAAGAAAATAAGTTTAAGGAAAAGTTGGAGATATCGATGTTATTGTCCATAGCGGCGCTAAGTGTTTGGATAGCGATGTTATTGTGGTCGTGGTCGTGGGCTTGCACGTTGGGGAGATAGTGCCGCTATCTGCACTGTTTTGACAAAAACCTAGATCTTGTAGTTTAGGCCGTATTTAAGGGCTCCAAACCCTAGGTAGCAGTCATTTTTCACCCTTGAGCCTCCAGAAACGTTCCAACCTCCTCTCTATCCCCATTGAGTGATTTTTAGTGGGTTTGGTCATCTTTGAAGAGTTTTTAAAGAAGATGAAGGAAGTGTTGGTGCAAGGAAGCTTTTCTTCTTGAAGGAATCAGCAAGGACTTGGCGTTCTGGACCTTTGTAAGTGCAAGATTGCTCCCTTTTATGATTTAAGGTTCCTTCTTAAGGTTTGAGTTGTATTTTATGGTTTAAAATGGAGTAATGGTCCTTTTTTAGTGTTGTCCTTGGGTGGGAAGGATAAAGTCCAGAACTTTATGAAGGGTTTCTATGCAATCAATGAACACAAAAATACCTATGGTTCACATGCAACCCTAATATTGATCTATGTTTTCTTCTATGAAGATTAGAACTAAGAACCTAGAGGAAACAATTCAATTCTAAAGATGAATTAAGAAAACCAACCTTTGATCTTATGATCCTTTCAAGCAGCAGCAAAAGTATCCTGCCTCAAATGCAAGTCACACCCAAGGGATGTAAGAATCAGTCCAGCAGAGTGAACAGAGAGAGAGAGAGAGAGATGGCGTGAAATATGAGGTGCCAGGGGGTTCCTTTTATAGCCTCCTAGGGTTACACCTGAAACCCTAAGGAGCCTCCAACTGGACAAGGGTTTTAGACCACTTGGACCAGGCTTACCAAATCCCTAATGAGGGTTTCGCCAAACCCTGGAGGAGCCTCCAGGTTGGCGCCACTTTTGGTCCCTGGTTTTACCTGGCCAGTTATTCAACTATTGAATAAATGCCAAACCAGTCCCTGCACCTTTTAATTAATTAGTTTAATCTCTAAATTAAATCCAATTAATTCTAGATTAAATCTCAATTAATTAATATAGTTTCTAATTAATATATTAACACTTAAATATATTAATAAACCATATACTTAATTTCTATTGATTTATTATACAATTAATAAATCAACTATTCTCTCTACTGAACTATATATCTATCCTCCATCTATGAGGGCAACCCAAATGGACTTTGCTTTTAATCATAAGATAAATACAATTATAAGTCATGGCTTAGACACCTAATCCAACAGTCTCCCACTTGGATAAGTCTATGACTTTAATTGTCTGAACTCTGACCCAGTCAGTTCTGTCCAAAGATAAGTGATCTGATGATCCTCCGTCCAACATGATATTTTCAGACTCAAGACATGGATTAACATCAATCTTGGTCTGACACTCTGTTTCTCGATTTCTGATTTGCATATGACTTTAGAGACTACTAATTAAACACATCAATTAAGTCCGAGTTGGCCAACACTTTCAGTCAACTTCTAAATCATCGAGAGGCCTACAGATATCTGTTTCCCATCGGGTCATGGGACGGATAAGTTTCGACTCATATGTCCATAACTTTTGCGGGTCGAAATACATACAACAATGCGTTTTATAGCACTGAGTTACTGGCGCGATTTCGTATTGTTAATAAGCACTTGTATCGCAAATAATAGATCATATATCTCCACTTAAAGATCTCCGGATATTATCGTCTTAAAATTGCTCGTGATATAATCCATGAAGCAATCTGTTAAGCGCGGGTTTATCCAATACTCAAATCTCTATTTCTAAGTACTCATGAACGTCGCAGCAGTCTTACTGCAATGTCCAACTCTTTAGACAGTCTGCAACCAATTCATGACAGTCTTAGTTCATACTTACTTCCTAACAGTATGATCGACTGTGGAGTTTTAAATAATCTAATTATTAAGGAAGTTAAACATGCAAATATAGAAACACAAAAATAAACAATTGACAAAGACAGTAACAATACTCATTTATAAATCTCTATTATAAAATCACTGAGTCAATTACATTTATACTGTTACAAGTTTCTAATCTATCTAATTACTAAAACTAACATCATCCTTTAATCCAATGCTCCGAGCATGCTGATTGTGCTTGATCCTATTCAGAGCCTTAGTCAAAGGATCTGCAGGATTGTCCTTGGATGATACTCGCTTAACCAGTAAGTGCCCTTCTTCTATTTGATGCCGAATGTAGTGGTACTTTCTTTCGATATGCCTGGACTTTCCATGGTCTCGCGGTTCCTTTGCCAAGGCGACCGCTCCTTCATTATCGCAGAAAAGTTCCACCGGCTCCTGAATGCTCGGGACAACTCCAAGGTCCCCGATGAAATTCTTTAGCCAAGCCGCCTCCTTAGACGCTTCACTCGCTGCGATGTACTCTGATTCGCACGTTGAATTAGCCACCGTTTCCTGCTTGGAACTTTTCCAAGTGACCGCTCTACCGTTCAAAAGAAATACCCAGCCCGACTGGGACCGTCCACTGTCCCTATCTGTCTGGAAACTGGCATCTATATATCCACTCACCTTTAACTCATCACTGCCACCAAGGACTAATACCATATTCTTTGTCCTTCACAGATAATTGAGTATGTTCTTGACTGCAATCCAATGTGCTTTTCCAGGATTACCCTGGTACCGACTAACCATGCTTAGTGCATAGGATACGTCGGGACGAGTACATGTCATAGCATACATGATCGATCCTACTGCCGAAGCATAAGGTACCCGACTCATTTCAGCCATTTCCTTATCGGTACTCGGACTTTGAGTCTTACTCAATTTAACACCACTTAGGATTGGTAACTCTCCCCTTTTGGAACTTTCCATGTTAAACCTCTTTAACACCTTTTCCAAATATGTACACTGGCTTAGACCTATCAATTTTCTCTTTCTATCTCTAAGTATTCTTATCCCGAGAATATAAGCAGCTTCCCCTAGGTCTTTCATGGCAAAACACTTCCCGAGCCAAGCCTTAACATTCTGCAAGGTCGGAATGTCGTTTCCCATGAGCAGTATGTCATCAACATACAGCACTAGGAAAGTGACTATACTCCCACTAGCCTTGACATATACACAGGACTCATCTTCACTCCTAGAGAAGCCAAACTCTTTGACTTTCTCATGGAAGCAAAGATTCCAACTGCGAGATGCTTGCTTCAACCCGTAGATTGATCTTTCAAGCTTACATACTTTATCAGGGTGCTTAGTGTCTACAAAACCTTCTGGCTGACTCATGTAAACATCTTCAGTCAGTTTCCCGTTAAGGAAAGCGGTTTTGACATCCATCTGCCAGATTTCATAATCATGAAACGCAGCTATGGCAAGCATTATCCTGATCGATTTAATCTTGGCTACTGGTGAGAAGGTTTCATCATAGTCAACCCCCGGGGTTTGAGTGAATCCCTTCGCAACCAGCCGAGCTTTATAAGTATGCAATTTTCCGTCCATGTCGGTCTTCTTTTTGAAGATCCACTTGCATCCAACTGTCTTTCGACCCGGTACATTGTCAACCAAGTGAAGGGTTTCTATGCAATCAATAAACACAAAATGACCTAAGGTTCACATGCAACCCTAATATTGATCTATGTTTTCTTCTATGAAGATTAGAACTTAGAACCTAAAGGAAACAATTCAATTCTAAAGCAGAATTAAGAAAACCAACCTTTGATCTTATGATCCTTTTAAGCAGCAGCAAAAGTATCCTGCCTCAGATGTAAGTCACACCCAAGGGATGGAAGAATTAGTCCAGCAGAGTGAATCCAGAGAGAGGAGATGGCGTGAATATGAGGTGCCAGGGGGTTCCTTTTATAGCCTCCAAGGGTTACACCTGAAACCCTAAGGAGCCTCCAATTGGACAAGGCTTTTGACCACTTGGACCAGGCTTACCAAAACCCTAATTAGGGTTTCGCCAACCCTTGGAGAAGCCTCCAAGGTGGCGCTACTTTTGGTCCTTGGTTTTACCTGGCCAGTTATTCAACTATTGAATAAATGCCAAACCAGTCCCTGCACCTTTTAATTAATTAATTTAATCTCCAAATTAAATCCAATTAATTCTAGATTAAATCTCAATTAATTAATATAGTTTCTAATTAATATATTAGCACTTAAATATATTAATAAACCATATATATATTTTCTATTGATTTATTATACAATTAATAAATCAACTATTCTCTCTACTGAACTATCTTTCCTCCACCCATGAGGGCAACCCAAATGGACTTTGCTTTTAATCACAAGATAAAAGGTCAATTACAAGTCATGGCTTAGACACCTAATCCAACAGTCTCCCACTTGGATAAGTCTATGACTTTAATTGTCTGAACTCTGACCCAGTCAGTTCTGTCCAAAGATAAGTGATCTGATGATCCTCCGTCCAACAAGATATTTTCAGACTCAAGACATGGACTAACATCAATCTTGGTCTGACACTCTGTTCCTCGATTTTTGATTTGCATATGACTTTAGAGACTACTAATTGAACACATCAATCAAGTCCCGGTTGGCCAACACTTTTAGTCAACTTCTAAATCATCGATAGGCCTACAGATATCTGTTTCCCATCGGGTCATGGGACGAATAAGTTTCGACTCATATGTCCATAACTTTTGTGGGTCCAAATACATACAACAATGCGTTTTATAGCACCGAGTTACTGGCGCGGTTTCGTATTGTCAATAAGTACTTGTATCACAAATAACAGATCATATCTCTCCACTTAAAGATCACCGGATATTATCGTCTTAACATTGCTCGTGATATAATCCATGAAGCAATCTGTTAAGCGCGGGTTTATCCAATACTCAAATCTTTATTTCTAAGTACTCATGAACGTTGCAGCAGTCTTACTGCAATGTCTAACTCTTTAGACATTCTGCAACCTTTTCATGACAGTCTTAATTCATACTTACTTCCTAACAGTATGATCGACTGTGGAGTTTTAAATAATCCAATTATTAAGGAAGTTAAACATGCAAATATAGAAACACAGAAATAAACAATTGACAAAGGCAGTAACACTACTCATTTATAAATCTCTATTATAAAATCACCGAGTCAATTACATTTATACTGTTACAAGTTTCTAATCTATCTAATTTCTAAAACTAACATCATCCTTCAATCCAATGCTCCGAGCATGTTGATTGTGCTTAATCCTATTCAGAGCCTTAGTCAAAGGATCTGCAGGATTGTCCTCGGATGATACTCGCTTAACCAGTAAGTGCCCTTCTTCTATCTGATGTCGAATGTAGTGGTACTTTCTTTCGATATGCCTGGACTTTCCATGGTCTCGCGGTTCCTTTGCCAAGGCGACCGCTCCTTCATTATCGCAGAAAAGTTCCACCGGCTCCTGAATGCTCGGGACAACTCCAAGATCCCCGATGAAATTCTTTAGCCAAGCCGCCTCCTTAGACGCTTCACTCGCTGCGATGTACTCTGATTCGCACGTTGAATCAGCCACCGTTTCCTGCTTGGAACTTTTCCAAGTGACCGCTCCACCGTTCAACAGAAAAACCCAGCCCGACTGGGACCGTCCAGTGTCCCTATCTGTCTGGAAACTGGCGTCTGTATATCCACTCACTTTTAACTCATCACTACCACCAAGGACTAATACCATATTCTTTGTCCTTCGTAGATACTTGAGTATGTTCTTGACTGCAATCCAATGTGCTTTTCCAGGATTACCCTGGTACCGACTAACCAAGCTTAGTGCATAGGATACGTCGGGACAAGTACATGTCATAGCATACATGATCGACCCTACTGCCGAAGCATAAGGTACTCGACTCATTTCAGCTATTTCCTGATCGGTACTCGGACTTTGAGTCTTACTCAATTTTACACCACTTAGGATTGGTAGCTCTCCCTTTTTGGAACTTTCCATGTTAAACCTCTTTAACACCTTTTCCAAATATGTACACTGGCTTAGGCCTATCAATTTTCTCTTTCTATCCCTGAGTATCCTTATCCCGAGAATATAAGCAGCTTCCCCTAGGTCTTTCATAGCGAAACACTTCCCGAGCCAAGCCTTAACATTCTGCAAGGTCGGAATGTCGTTTCCCATGAGCAGTATGTCATCAACATACAGCACCAGGAAAGTGACTATACTCCCACTAGCCTTGACATATACACAGGACTCATCTTCACTCCTAGAGAAGCCAAACTCTTTGACTTTCTCATGGAAGCAAAGATTCCAACTGCGAGATGCTTGCTTCAACCCGTAGATTGATATTTCAAGCTTACATACTTTATCAGGGTGCTTAGTGTCTACAAAACCCTCTGGCTGACTCATGTAAACATCTTCAGTCAGTTTCCCGTTAAGGAAAGCAGTTTTGACATCCATCTGCCAGATTTCATAATCATGAAACGCAGCTATGGCAAGCATTATTCTGATTGACTTAATCTTGGCTACTGGTGAGAAGGTTTCATCATAGTCAACCCCCGGGGTTTGAGTGAATCCCTTCGCAACCAACCGAGCTTTATAAGTATGCACTTTTCCATCCATGTCGGTCTTCTTTTTGAAGATCCACTTGCATCCGACTGTCTTTCGACCCGGTACATTGTCAACCAAGTTCCAAACTTGATTGTCATACATGGACTTTATCTCGCTATCCATTGCCTCTTTCCATTTTGCAGACTCGGGGCCTGCCACTGCTTCACGGTAGCTAGCTGGCTCATCCAAATTAGTCAATGTACGATCACTGACTAACGTGTCTCCGTCCGAAGTAATATGGAAACCATAGAACTCGGGCGGTATGCTAACTCTACCTGAACGCCTTAAGGGCAACAAAATGTCAGTAGGTCCAACAGGAACTTCTTCCTCATGTTGGTTGCTAGTTTCTTCTAAGGTTGTTTCATCGGGCGTCTCCTGAATTTCTTCGAGATCGATCGTACTCCCACTGTCCTCTTTGGATATGAGTTCTCTCTCTCGAAAGAACCACCGTCTTGCTACAAAGACCACGTCCTCGCTTGGTTTGTAGAACAAGTATCCAAAAGACTGTTTCGGGTATCCGATGAAGTAACACCTCTCACTTCTTTCTGCAAGCTTATCTGAAGTATCTCGTCTCACGAATGCTTCACACCCCAGACTTTGATGTGTGCCAACGAGGGAACTTTCCCCGTCCACATCTCGTGCGGTGTTTTCGCAACCTTCTTGGTTGGGACAAGATTTAGGATATGGGCGGCAGTCTCTAAGGCATACCCCCAGAAATGGATTGGAAGTGAGGCTCGACTCATCATGGAACAAACCATGTCCAACAAGGTTCGGTTGCGTCTCTCTGCAACACCATTCAGCTGATGTGTTCTTGGAGGCGACAACTGTGAAACAATTCCACATTCCTTGAGGTAATCGAGAAACTCGATGCTAAGATACTCACCGCCTCTGTCGGATCTAAGCATCTTTATCTTTCTGCCCAATTGATTTTCCGCTTCATTCTTAAACTCTTTGAACTTTTCAAAGGTATCCGACTTATTCTTGATCAAGTAGACATATCCATATCTACTAAAATCGTCGGTAAAGGTCACATAGAACCGCGTGCCATCTCTAGTGGTTGTTCTGAAGGGACCACACACATCAGTGTGTATGATATCCAACAGACCTTCACCTCTTTCAAAGGAACCTTTGAATGGTGATTTTGTCATCTTGCCAAGTAAGCAAGATTCGCATACATCATCTGACCCGAGGTCGAATGATTCCAACACTCCATCCTTTTGGAGTTGGGCGATGCGTTTCTTGTTTATATGGCCAAGGCGACAATGCCACAGACAGGCCTTTTCTACACTGCTTGAAGCATCAATAGTCAACACATTTTTACCATAATTATCAACACACATAATAGATTCATAGACACCATCACAAGGCATAGCATTAAATATAAAAACATCATTTTTGAAAACTAAAATTGAACCATTCAATTTATTAAACTCATAGTGAAAGCCTTGTCTGAATAGTGCATGAAAAGAAATTATGTTCTTTGCCATATCTGGTGCATAGCAACAATTATGTAAATCTAATCTAACTCCACTGCTCAGCATCAGTCCATAAACACCAATCTTGGTAACAGGTGACGTTCGCCTGTTGCCCATGACCATGTTTAGTTTGCCATGCTCCAGTTCCCTACTTTCCTCTAGGCCCTGCAAATCAGAACAGATGTGAAAACCGCATCCTGTATCAAGGACCCATGAACGGGAAAAGGATGAGTTATTAGATATAGAATATGTACCTGCCTGTGACGGTTTCACTTTACCGTCCTTGACATCCTGCAGATACGTTGGGCATCTCCTCTTCCAATGACCCTTTTGCTTGCAGTAAAAGCAATCGGCCTCTTTGGGGTTCCGAACATGTGGAATTTCGGAAGACTTACTTTTCGGGGCACCGCTAGATGACCCGACGTGAGTCTTTTCCCTCCAGTTCTGCTTAGGAAGGCCTTTCCGTTTCTTTCCCTTTCCGGAGCCAATAGCCAGGACAGGCGGGTTGACAGGGAGCACAACTTTTCCCTTCATCCCGTCCTCAGCCGTACGCAGCATGCGGTGTAACTCAGCTAGGTTTGCCTGGTTGTTGTTCAAATGATACGCCAGTGTGAACTGGTCATAAGAACTGGGTAAGGAGTTCAGCACTATGTCAACTGCTAAGTCCTCATGAACCGGCATTTCCAGCTTTCTAAGCCTTTCCACATAACCATGCATCCTCTGCACATGTGCACAGATGGACTCGCCCTCTTTGGGCTTGCTGTTAGTGAAAGCTTTTACAACCTCACGCCTCTTGATGCGCTCTTGCTTGCGGAACCTTTCCGCGAGCTCTTTGTGCATCTCGTAAGGCCAATAGTCCTCATAGATACGCTGCAGTTCAGGGTTCATAGTAGCGATCATGATGCAGGCCACTTTGGTCGCATCATCAGAGTGTTTAGTGTACGCAGCGATTTCCTCGGGAGTAGCGGTTTCAGTGTCCACATCAACAAGCTCGGTTTCTAGAACATACTCTTTATGTTCAAACCTTAGAGCCATTTTGATGTTGCGGATCCAGTCATTGTAGTTGGTGCCGTCTAACGTCACCTTTGAGCATAATGACAGAATCGAAGTGACATTACCGGGATTTGAGTGGGGAACGGATTGGTCAGAAGACATCTGAACAAGAAGAAGGTAGTTTTAATTAGATAGGGTAATAATCATAATCCTCGTATTCACCCAAGAATAAATACGAGGCTAGGATCCTACAATAACAATCTACAATACCGAAAAGGGATGCCGTAATCAGTATTGCAAATTTTACAAGGTAGGCGAATGACGATTCAGCCAATTCCACCGCGGAAACATAATCATATTATAATGGAATTCCTAGTTTCTTTGAGATTTACCGAACTGTTCGATAGCATGTTTTAATCTCGGGAGTGCCCCGCTGTTTGTGACTGGGAAACCGAGGATCACAAAACCGGGTGCGAATAACCATGCAAATTGCTTGGTACTCTTGAAGTCAATTGTCATCTCTAATTAACGTGCCGGTAAACCACACACGCTCCGTCAATAATGACAAAATCAAGAAACCCATTGCGACTCTTTGTGGATCCCAGTTGGCGTGCCGGTAAACCACACACGCTCCACCAACGTTCCACAAAGTGCAATGTGCAATTTCATGGATTAGCACCAATTCACATTTTTAACCTAAAGTAACTAGATTGGGATTTGTTTTAGGATTCTAGTACTTTTAATTATAGCATTATACTTTTAAGAGGCTTAGCGGTTCTATCATACCCGTTCAGCTAACGACACTCGACTGACCAAGAGAGCGGTGGGTAATAGTAGATACCCATTAGACTAACATTTTATAGTCAGTCGCCTTATACCCTCTTTATAGGACAGTTTTGTGAATGAGACTTACTAGCGGTAGACTAACCAATTTTCTTATATGTATTAAATTAACTTTAAATCATAAATACATATAATATATATTTTAATCTTATTAAAACATTTTAGAATTAATTAAGTTCTAATTTTCGCAAAATATTACTAATTTTTTGAAAATTTTAATTAACTCTTTAATCCGATTTAATTGGTCTTTTAATTAATCAATTAATTAAACTAATTAAATCTAGGTTATAGATTACCAAATTAATCAAATTAATTAATCTATAAATGCCCCATGAATTTCGAAATACACATGCCAAGAATTAGGGTTCAAGTTATTTTAGTTGATTTAGTTACCTAAAATAACAACACACAATTAAGGCAAGCAAATCAAGCAATCTAGGGGACCATTTAGGGCATGACGGCTAGGGTTAGGAAACCCTAGCCAAGCCGTCGACTTTCAAGGCCACCAAGGGTGGATTTTCGCAAAAAACACCAAGGCCAAGATCATAGCAAGCAGTTCATAATCAAACACAAGAAAACAAGCTAGCTCTGATACCACTGAAGGGTTTCTATGCAATCAATGAACACAAAATGACCTAAGGTTCACATGCAACCCTAATATTGATATATGTTTTCTTCTATGAAGATTAGAACTTAGAACCTAAAGGAAACAATTCAATTCTAAAGCAGAATTAAGAAAACCAACCTTTGATCTTATGATCCTTTTAAGCAGCAGCAAAAGTATCCTGCCTCAGATGTAAGTCACACCCAAGGGATGGAAGAATTAGTCCAGCAGAGTGAATCCAGAGAGAGGAGATGGCGTGAATATGAGGTGCCAGGGGGTTCCTTTTATAGCCTCCAAGGGTTACACCTGAAACCCTAAGGAGCCTCCAATTGGACAAGGCTTTTGACCACTTGGACCAGGCTTACCAAAACCCTAATTAGGGTTTCGCCAACCCTTGGAGAAGCCTCCAAGGTGGCACTACTTTTGGTCCTTGGTTTTACCTGGCCAGTTATTCAACTATTGAATAAATGCCAAACCAGTCCCTGCACCTTTTAATTAATTAATTTAATCTCCAAATTAAATCCAATTAATTCTAGATTAAATCTCAATTAATTAATATATTAGCACTTAAATATATTAATAAACCATATATATATTTTCTATTGATTTATTATACAATTAATAAATCAACTATTCTCTCTACTGAACTATCTTTCCTCCACCCATGAGGGCAACCCAAATGGACTTTGCTTTTAATCACAAGATAAAAGGTCAATTACAAGTCATGGCTTAGACACCTAATCCAACACCAAGTTCCAAACTTGATTGCCATACATGGACTTTATCTCGCTGTCCATTGCCTCTTTCCATTTTGCAGACTCGAGGCCTGCCACTGCTTCACGGTAGTTAGCTGACTCATCCAAATTAGTCAATGTACGATCACTGACTAACGTGTCTCCGTCCGAAGTAATATGGAAACCATAGAACTCGGGCGGCATGCTAACTCTACCTGAACGCCTTAGGGGCAACGAAATGTCGGTGGGTCCAACAGGAACTTCTTCCTCATGTTGGTTGCTAGTTTCTTCCAAGGTTGTTTCATCGGGCGTCTCCTGAATTTCTTCGAGATCGATCGTACTCCCACTGTCCTCTTTGGATATGAGTTCTCTTTCTCGAAAGAACCCCCGTCTTGCTACAAAGACCACGTCCTCGCTTGGTCTGTAGAACAAGTATCGAAAAGACTGTTTCGGGTATCCGACGAAGTAACACCTCTCACTTTTTTCTGCGAGCTTATCTGAAGTATCTCGTCTCACGAACGCTTCACAGCCCCAGACTTTGATGTGTGCCAACGAGGGAACTTTCCCCGTCCACATCTCGTGCGGTGTTTTCGAAACCCTTTTGATTGGGACAAGATTTAGGATATGGGTAGCAGTCTCTAAGGCATACCCCCAGAAATGGATTGGAAGTGAGGCTCGACTCATTATGGAACGAACCATGTCCAACAAGGTTCGGTTTCGTCTCTCTGCAACACCATTCAGCTGAGGTGTTCTTGGAGGCGATAACTGTGAAACAATTCCACATTCCTTGAGGTAATCGAGAAACTCGATACTAAGATACTCACCGCCTATGTCGGATCTAAGTATCTTTATCTTTCTGCCCAATTGATATTCCGCTTCATTCTTGAACTCTTTGAACTTTTCAAAGGTATCCGACTTATTCTTGATTAAGTAGACATACCCATATCTACTAAAATCGTCGGTAAAGGTCACATAGAACCGTGTGCCATCTTTAGTGGTTGTTCTGAAGGGACCACACACATCTGTGTGTATGATGTCCAACAGAACTTCACCTCTTTCAAAGGAGCCTTTGAATGGTGATTTTGTCATCTTGCCAAGTAAGCAAGATTCGCATACATCATCCGACCCGAGGTCAAATGATTCCAACACTCCATCCTTTTGGAGTTGGGCGATGCGTTTCTTGTTTATATGGCCAAGGCGACAATGCCACAGACACACCTTTTCTACACCGCTTGAAGCATCAATAGTTAAAACATTTTTACCATAATTATCAACACACATAATAGATTCATAAACACCATCACAAGGCATAGCATTAAATATAAAAACATCATTTTTGAAAACCGAAATTGAACCATTCAATTTATTGAATTCATAATAAAAGCCTTGTCTAAATAGTGCATGAAAAGAGATTATGTTCTTTGCCATATCAGGCGCATAGCAACAATTATGTAAATCTAATCTAACTCCACTACTCAGCATCAGTCCATAAACACCGATCTTGGTAACAGGTGACGTTCGCCTATTGTCCATGACCAAGTTCAGTCTGCCATGCTCCAGTTCCCTACTTTCCTCTAGGCCCTGCAAATCAGAACATATATGAAAACCACATCCTGTATCAAGGACCCATGAACGGGAAAAAGATGAGTTATTAGATATAGAATACGTACCTGCCTGTGACGGTTTCACTTTACCGTCCTTGACATCCTGCAGATACGTTGGGCATCTCCTTTTCCAATGACCCTTCTGCTTGCAGTAAAAGCAGTCGGCCTCTTTGGGGTTCCTGTTAGTTCTATATGCCCAAGGATGATCATAAAATGATATTACTAATAATACATGATCCTATAGGGTCACACCAACAACAAGTTTGACACCAATTGATCATTTAGAACGTTAAATTTGATTTAACATCAAATGATACTAAACTTGCAATTTAATCTTGTAGGTTATTATTTGAGGTAAATAATAATAACTACAAAATTATAGGTTGATTAGTAATTCATATGTGATGAATTAATTAAGTGTACCAATTAAATTGTTTAAATTGTTAAACGATTTAATTGATTTATAAGTAAGCCTTTTATTTTGTTTAATTGGTAAATTAAATAATATATATATATATATATATATATATATATATATATTGTTATATATATATATACATATATATATATATATATACATGTATATATATAATTATACAATTAATATTGTATATTTAGATGGTTTATTTATATATATGATTATGGGTTAAATGTTATCCCATTTAAGAAATAAGAAGATGTATTATTTATAAGCTTTTATTATCTAAGTTTTATAAATAATAACAACCAACTAGCACTTCATTTGTCATCATAAAATCAGCCATATTGGAAGGAAAAGAATGCATTAAGAACTTAAAAGAAAAGGAAGATGCTTTGTGTCTTCTAGCTTTTGATTATAGAAATCAAATGGGACTTTCTTTTAAGCTAGTTGCATGTGCTTTTTTTTTCCTTGGTGTGATATATGTTGGCCACGATTTTGAGGGTGTTTGTACATCATTCTTGCTTCAAGAAATCAGCCAAAAACTCTCCTTAAGTTCTTAGAAAAAATTGGTTTTTGGTTTCATAAGAAAATGAGTCATATCTTGCAAGTTGTGGAACTAGCATTCAAGGGTGTTCAAGCTTGTGGTGGATCATCTATAAAGGGATTCTAATTTGATTCCTAGCTATCAAAATCATCCAAACCAAACCCAAGAACAAAGGTTATGATCTTGAACTTAAACTATGTTTGTTCTTCATATTATCTCTACATGCATGTAGCATGATCCTCTTGAAAATGGAATTTGTGTTCATGATTTTATGCTTCCGTTGCAAACTCTTGTTTATGAAACTAATTACATGAACTATGATTTCCAACAATTGGTATCAGAGCCATGGCTATATTGCATGTTTAGATAATAAGTTTATTTGGATAAACTTGGTTTTTGGAAGCCGTGAATGTTCATCTTCTTAAATGAAAGTTTCATGCATGGATTCTTTGGCAACATGCAAATATATTATCTATGATTTTATGTAACCAACTATCTCTTATGTTAGCATGCTTTTGGTTACATAAATTGTTGCCTTAGAAAAACAAAGTGTTGGTTTTCTTATGATTTTATGTGATAAAATGGTGCATAAACAAGCCAAGGACCATATGATGCATGTTTTGTGTTTGTGTTTGATATGGTTGTAATCTATTCATTTATTCAAATGGTTTGTAATAATAATTAGTTATTTCCTTCTTTATATTCCTTTTGTAAATATTAGAATAGTTGTATTTTATTTATTTCACAAAATGTAACAAGAGAAGGAAGTAAAAGACCAAGAGAAGATTGCACCCAACAGCAGCACTTTCTGAAGAGCTGCTGTCCAGATTTCAAAATTGTTTTGAAAGTGTTTTTAAAATTCATATCTTGGTTAGTTGGTGATATACTTGTTGGTAACTTTAATATCTAGTATATACATTAAGTTTCAACAAGTATTAGCATCAATATAGCCAAGAATGAATTGAAAAATGCAACAAAAACCAAAATTTTTCTTCCTGCTGCCCCTGCTGGATCGCAACTTTTGAGGGTCCAGAAGAAAATTCATATCTCACTTTATGATGTCAAGAAATGGTGGTTCAAGTGTCATTTGGTGATATAAGAAGCTTGGCAAAATTGTAGCCAAATCGAAGATCATTTGGTTGAGTTTTTGTCACCCTTTTGTCCCTAGGTTTGGACTTGATATTTCATGTGTGGCTCACATGAAATATCAAACTAGTTGGCTTGTGTTTATGCACCCATGCATGCTTGTGATGTTTGAATGTTTTATTATGTTATGTTGTGGATGAAAATAAGATTTTGCATGCTAGACAACCTAGATAATTAAACATAATCATCAAGGAGTTTGTATTTTCAAAAGTTGACATTTAAAACATAAGATGTGATAAAATTGGTTTTATTAAAATGGGTTTTGTTATAAAACCTATTAAGTCAAGTTTTGAAAATAATTGAAACAAGAAATAAAATGGAGATTTTATGAACTCTTACAAACTCCAACTCTAAGTAATAATGGTAATTATTTAGGATTATAAATTGGTTCTAATATATGTGATCAAACTCAAACTTAATATTGGATATTAAATGTAATCTTGACCACAAACAAAGAATCAATAAAATGAAGATTTTATGATTAAGGAACCAATTAATAAAATAAGATTTAATGGTACCATGTTCATTGGATGCATGCAATCTACATGATACCATATGTTTTTCAAAATTAGAATTGTAAAACATTCAAATCCCTTATGAAATACGAATCTATGCCGTCCTTCTTAAAGACACTCATGTATCACTTGTATTTCCTTGTGGGATAAAGGATACCTAACCACTTGGAGTCTTCTTGTGATACAAGAAGTAGTTTTGCAATATTGATGGGATAAAGGACACCTAACCATTAATAGTTGTCAAAATTACACGTCCGTTTAAGAAGGATGATTCGTTTGGAAATCTCTTGTGATAAAGGTCACCTAAGCATTAGAAATCCAAGGCATAGATGGGATCAAACATGCCAAACTTATAAATGTTATAACGGGATCCCATAACTCTAGAAATTATATTTGGATATAATTGGTAAACCGTTACCTACCTTGTTGATTCGAATAGGCGGGATAAAGGATACCTAACCACTTATTCGTGATGCAACTTGGATTCTAGACCTTAATTAATTAAAGTTTATGAAACAAGAAAGGGTATTAATTATTAAGGACTTAATATCATAATTTACTAAATAGAACCTTGTTAAAATTTTGTAGATGGCACCAAACAACACACACTCGGCTCCTAACAAAACCTCACTACGGTCTCTCCTTGAAGGAGAAAAACTTAACCATACCAACTTCTTGGATTGGCACCGTAGTGTGAGAATTGTTCTCAAACAAGAAAAGAAAGAATATGTTCTCAATGAACCACTTCCAGAAGAGCCCCCTGCCATTCCTAAGCCCGCACACGATGCATGGCTTAAAAAGATGGATGATTCCATCGATGCATCATGCCTCATGTTGGCAACCATGATTCCCGACCTTCAGAAGGATTTGGAGAATCATTCTGCCTATGACATGATTCATCAACTAAAGGAAATGTTCCAACAACTTGCAAGAACGGAAAGGTTCGAAACTGTTCGGGCTTTCCATGCTTGTAAGATGGAGGATGGGCAGTCGGTAAGCTCTTATGTGCTCAAAATGAAGAGTCACATTGATCATTTGGCACGTCTTGGAGTTGTGATACCCGAAGAGCTAGCAACGGATATGATCCTTAACTCCTTGACAAAGTCCTTTGATCCTTTTGTCATGAATTTTAACATGAATGGTTTAAACAAGACTATCCCGGAATTACATGGGATGCTAATTACCGTGAAAAAGAATCTGCCTAAGAAAACCACTCAAGTTCTCATGATCAAGGAAGGTGGAACAAAGAGAACTAGACCAGAACACCCCACCAACTCCAAGGGCAAAGGGAAAGCAAAAGCTTTCAAAGGTAAGGGCAAGAAAGTTGTCCAACCTTCCCATCCGCCCAAGAAGAAGGCAAAGGTTGCCAAAGAAGACACATGTTTTGAATGTGGCAAAGCTGGGTATTGGAAGAGAAATTGCCCTACGTATCTTGCGGAGTTGAAGAAGAATAAGGCCGGTGAAGGCACTTCAGGTATCTATGTGATAGACCTAGAACTTTATAATTTATCTCCTAACACATGGGTATTTGATACTGGTTGTGGAAGTCACATATGTAATATGTTGCAGGGGTTCAAAAGGAGTAGGCGACTGAAGGCAAATGAGGTAGTACTTCGGGTTGGAAACAATGCAAGGGTTGCGGTGGATTCAATTGGAAGTTTTAATTTATTACTACCTAATGGCTTGTGTGTGACATTGTTGAATGTTTACTATGTTCCTAGCTTGACTAGGAATATTATTTCGGTTGCTAAATTAAGACAATGTGGATTTGATCTTACCTTTAATAATGATGATATTTGTGTTTACAAAAATAATGTATTCTATTTTGAGGCTAGGCCTTTAAATGGAATTTATGAAGTAAACCTTGATGAAAAGACTAACAATGGCTCTTTATACCACACTTTCACCAAGAAACCCAAATTTGATTTGAGTCAAACCTATCTATGGCATTGTCGCCTTGGGCATATAAACAAGAATCGCATATCCCAACTTCAAAAGAGTGGACTTTTGAAGGCAAATGAGAATGACTCATTTGATATATGTGAATCTTGTTTACATGGCAAGATGACTAAAGCTCCTTTCTCCGGAACCAATGAGAGAGCAAAGGACTTGTTAGGAATCATACATACGGATGTATGTGGTCCTTTCAAGCCAATGACTAGATATGGTGAAAGATATTTCATCACCTTCACTGACGACTTTAGTCGGTTTGGATATGTTTATTTGATTAAACATAAACATGAGGCGTTTGAAATGTTCAAAACGTTTCAAAGTGAAGTGGAAAATCAACTCAACAAAACAATTAAAGTTCTTCGTTCTGATAGAGGAGGTGAGTACTTAAGTACAAACTTTATGGATCATTGTAAGACTTGTGGAATTGTTTCACAACTTACTCCACCAGGAACACCACAACATAATGGTGTGTCTGAGAGGCGGAACCGAACACTATTGGATATGGTTCGATCCATGATAAGTAGAAGTACTCTACCTTTATCATTTTGGGGTTATGCTTTACAAACAGCTGCTCGTCTCCTAAACATGGCACCTACTAAGAAGGTAGATAAAACGCCTTATGAGATATGGCATGGAAGGGTTCCATCTTTATCCTATCTCAAGGTATGAGGTTGTGAAGCTTATGTTAGACAAGAAGCTTCAAACAAATTAGAACCCCGTTCAACTAAATGTATCTTTGTAGGGTATCCGAAAGATTGTCTTGGATACTATTTCTACAATCCCATCGAGAATAAAGCTGAATTTCTAGAAAACAAGTTTCTGACGGAAGAGGCTAGTGGGAGGTTTGTGGAACTTGAGGAACTTCAGGAACCACAACCTGATACACAAGAAGTTGAATCTAGCATTCAACAAGAAATTGTTGAACCTGAACAAACGGTTGATCAGGAACAAATTGTAACACAAGGTGTTCGCAAATCTGGTAGGGTTCGAATTGAACCAGAAAGGTATGGTTACCTTTTGATGGAAGAGGAATGTTATACGATAGATTCTGATGAACCCGTCAACTATCAGAGTGCAATATCAGATCCTGAATCTGATAAATGGCTTGAGGCCATGAACACTGAGATGCAATCCATGCACGATAATCAAGTTTGGAACTTGGTTAATCTTCCCACCAATTGTAAGACTGTTGGGAACAAATGGGTTTTCAAAAAGAAAATCGACGTGGATGGAAATGTTCACACTTTTAAGGCTAGACTTGTCGCTAAAGGATACTCACAGACTCATGGTATTGACTATGATGAGACCTTTTCTCCAGTGGCAATGATCAAGTCGATTAGGATACTTTTTGCCATAGCCGCGTACTATGATTATGAGATATGGCAAATGGATGTCAAGACCGCTTTCCTTAATGGATACATATTGGAAGATGTCTATATGGATCAACCTGAAGGTTTTGTCGATCCCAAGCATCCAAACAAAGTGTGCAAGCTTAAAAGATCTATCTATGGATTAAAGCAAGCGTCTCGAACATGGAACATCCGTTTTGATGAAAAGATTACGAGTTTTGGATTCATCAAAAATGAGGATGACTCCTGTGTTTACAAGAAAGCTAGTGGGAGCATTGTCATAATCCTAGTATTGTATGTAGATGACATACTTTTATTTGGAAATGACATCCCAACCTTAAAAGGTGTCAAAGCGTTCCTTGAGAGTTGTTTCTCAATGAAGGATCTAGGGGAAGCTGCTTATGTATTAGGCATAAAGATCTATAGAGATAGATCTAAGAGACTTATTGGTCTTAGCCAAAGTGTATATATTGATAAAATCTTGAAAAGGTTCAAGATGCAAGACTCCAAAAGAGGATTCTTACCAATGCCTCATGGCACCATCCTAAGCAAGTCTCAGTGCCCAAACTCTAGGACTGAACTTGAAAGGATGAAACATGTCCCATATGCTTCGGCAATTGGGTCCATCATGTATGCCATGTTATGCACTAGGCCCGACGTCTCATGTGCCTTAAGTATGACTAGTAGGTATCAACAGAACCCAGGTGAAGCCCACTGGACTGCTGTAAAGAACATTCTTAAGTACTTGAGAAGAACTAAAGATATGTTCTTAGTTTACGGCGGTTTGGAAGAAAGCTTAAAGGTAAAGGGTTACACTGACGCAAGCTTCCAAACAGATAGGGACGATTCGAAATCTCAATCTGGGTATGTCTTTATTTTAAATGGAGGAGCCGTGTCTTGGAAGAGTTCCAAACAATAAGTGATTGCACAATCCACTACAGAATCAGAATATGTTGCTGCTCAAGAAGCTGTCTGGATGAGAAAGTTCATAGAAGATCTAGGGGTTGTTCCTTCCATTCGGGACCCTATAGAAATCTTCTGTGACAATCTAGGTGCTATAGCTCAAGCAAAGGAACCTAGATTGCATCAAAAGACCAAACACATTCACCGAAGGTATAACTACATTAGACATGAAGTTAAGAATGGTGAAATAAGTATTCACAAGGTTCATACAGATCAAAATTTGGCAGACCCATTCACGAAACCTTTACCCCAAACTAAGCATGAAAGTCATGCTAAGGGTATAGGACTCCGTTTTTCTAATGAATGGATTTGATTTGTGTTTAATGTTTTATGAATATGAACTTATGTAAACGACAAGAATTATGTAATATATGTGACGTGATGTTTCATTCATAATTATTGTGTTTTATTAGCATGTTTAATCCTTGAATAATTTAGTTATTCTAAACGTCCATAGTCGATCATAGTTGTGGGAGCAATTATGAAGTAAGACTAATATGAATTGGATTTGTTGACTTTTATGGGTAAAAGTAGCAAAAGGTTGCAACCAAATTCATAGGTACTTGTCAGTGAACAAGTATTGGACTTGACCCGTTTCAAGATCACTCCATGGATCATCATCATAAGTGATTCTTGAATAAAGGTATTATCATTGTATCCTTTGACCTGAGATACATATTTGGGACTCAAGTGTAGAGTGTACTATGCTTTGATATGGTTTACTGTTGTCCTTGAAATACAGACAACCATAAAGGCCATACTCATGCATAGTACTAACTATATGAGGGGCGTATGTAGTCAAGACGGGATTTGTTCCTCTTATATGTTGAGAGTTAGACATCTAAGGCGCCTGTTTGAAAGTTGAACATAAAATGAGAATGATTAAGATCCATGTCTCATGTTCAACATGATGTCTGTGACAAAGGGATAATTGATAGATAACCTTATACATCAATTAGAGCCTCGTGTTTTCTGAAGAATTGAATGTTGTTGAATGGCACAATGTCATGTGTTATTGGGGGCAGTGAAATGTTGCTAGACGTTAACCACTTTCGATATCATTCTATGATGCAACCTTGTGCAAGTGGGAGATTGTTAGTTCTATATGCCCAAGGATGATCATAAAATGATATTACTAATAATACATGATCCTATAGGGTCACACCAACAACAAGTTTGACACCAATTGATCATTTAGAACGTTAAATTTGATTTAACATCAAATGATACTAAACTTGCAATTTAATCTTGTAGGTTATTATTTGAGGTAAATAATAATAACTACAAAATTATAGGTTGATTAGTAATTCATATGTGATGAATTAATTAAGTGTAACAATTAAATTGTTTAAATTGTTAAACGATTTAATTGATTTATAAGTAAGCCTTTTATTTTGTTTAATTGGTAAATTAAATAATATATATATATATATATATATATTGTTATATATATATATATATATATATACATATATATATATACATGTATATATATAATTATACAATTAATATTGTATATTTAGATGGTTTATTTATATATATGATTATGGGTTAAATGTTATCCCATTTAAGAAATAAGAAGATGTATTATTTATAAGCTTTTATTATCTAAGTTTTATAAATAATAACAACCAACTAGCACTTCATTTGTCATCATAAAATCAGCCATATTGGAAGGAAAAGAATGCATTAAGAACTTAAAAGAAAAGGAAGATGCTTTGTGTCTTCTAGCTTTTGATTATAGAAATCAAATGGGACTTTCTTTTAAGCTAGTTGCATGTGCTTTTTTTTTCCTTGGTGTGATATATGTTGGCCACGATTTTGAGGGTGTTTGTACATCATTCTTGCTTCAAGAAATCAGCCAAAAACTCTCCTTAAGTTCTTAGAAAAAATTGGTTTTTGGTTTCATAAGAAAAGGAGTCATATCTTGCAAGTTGTGGAACTAGCATTCAAGGGTGTTCAAGCTTGTGGTGGATCAACTATAGAGGGATTCTAATTTGATTCCTAGCTATCAAAATCATCCAAACCAAACCCAAGAACAAAGGTTATGATCTTGAACTTAAACTATGTTTGTTCTTCATATTATCTCTACATGCATGTAGCATGATCCTCTTGAAAATGGAATTTGTGTTCATGATTTTATGCTTCCGTTGCAAACTCTTGTTTATGAAACTAATTACATGAACTATGATTTCCAACAGTTCCGAATATGTGCAATTCCGGAAGACTTACCTTTTGGGGCACCGCTAGATGACCCGACGTGAGTCTTTTCCCTCCAGTTCTGCTTAGGAGGGCCTTTCCGTTTCTTTCCCTTTCCGGAGCCAATAGCCAGGACAGGCGGGTTGACAGGGAGCACAACGTTTCCCTTCATCCCGTTCTCAGCCGTCCGAAGCATGCGGTGTAACTCAGCTAGATTTGCCTGGTTCATGTTCAAATGATACGCCAGTGTGAACTGGTCATAAGAACTGGGCAATGAGTTTAACACTATGTCAACTGCTAAATCCTCATGAACCGGCATTTCCAGCTTTCTAATCCTTTCCACGTAACCATGCATCCTCTGCACATGTACACAGATGGACTCGCCCTCCTTGGGCTTGCTGTTAGTGAAAGCTTTTACAACCTCACGCCTTTCGATGCGCTCTTGCTTGCGGAATCTTTCCGCGAGCTCTTTGTGCATCTCGTAAGGCCAATAGTCCTCATAGATACGCTGCAGTTCAGGGTTCATAGTAGCGATCATGATGCAAGCCACTTTGGTTACATCATCAGAGTGTTTAGTGTACGCAACGATTTCCTCGGGAGTAGCGGTTTCAATGTCCACATGAACAAGCTCGGTTTCTAGAACATACTCTTTATGTTCAAACCTTAGAGCCATTTTGATGTTGTGGATCCAGTCATTATAGTTGGTGCCGTCCAACGTCACCTTTGAGCATAGTGATAAAATCGAGGTGACACTACCGGGATTTGAGTGGGGAACGGATTGGTCAGAAGACATCTGAACAAGAAGAAGGTAGTTTTAATTTGATAGAATAATAATAATAATAATCCTTATATTCACCCAAGAACAAATATAAGGCTAGGATCCTACAATAACAATCTACAATACCGAAAAGGGATGCCGTAATCAATATTGCAAATTTTACAAGGTAGGCGAATGACGATTCAGCCAATTCCACCGCGGAAACATAATCATATTATAATGGAATTCCTAGTTTCTTTGAGATTTACCGAACTGTTCGATAGCATGTTTTAATCTCGGGAATGCCCCGCTGTTTGTGACTGGGATATCGAGGATCACAAACCGGGTGTGAATAACCATGCAAATTGCTTGGTACTCTTGAAGTCAATTGTCATCTCTAATTAACGTGCCAGTAAACCACACACGCTCCGTTAATAATGACAAAATCAAGAAACCCATTGCGACTCTTTGCGGACCCCAGTTGGCGTGCCGGTAAACCACACACGCTCCACCAACGTTCCACAAAGTGCAATGTGCAATTTCATGGATTAACACCAATTCACATTTTTAACCTAAAGTAACTAGATTAGGATTTGTATTAGGGTTCTAGTACTTTCAATTACAGCATTATACTTTTAAGAGGCTTAGCGGTTCTATCATACCCGTTCGGCTAACGACACTCGACTGACCAGGAGAGCGGTGGGTAAGAGTAGATACCCATTAGACTAACATTTTATAGTCAGTCGCCTTATACCCTCTTTATAGGACAGTTTTGTGAATGAGGCTTACTAGAGGTAGACTAACCAATTTTCTTATACATATTAAATTAACTTTTAATTTTAAATACATATAAGATATATTTTAATCTCATTAAAATATTTTAGAATTAATTAAATTCTAATTTTCGCAAATTATACTAATTTTTTGAAAATTTTAATTAATTCTTTAAACTGATTTAATTGGTCTTTTAATTAATCAATTAATTAAACTAATTAAATCTAGGTTACAGATTACCAAATTAATCAAATTAATTTATCTGTATGTGTCCCTATGATTTTCGAAAATTACAAGCCAAGCAATTAGGGTTCAAGTTATTTTAATTGATCTTGTTACCAAAAATAACAACACATAATTAAGGCAAGTAAATCAAGCAATCAAGGGGGACCAATAGGGCATGTCGGCTAGGGTTAGGAAACCCTAGCCAAGCCGTCGACTTCAAGGCCTCCCAAGGGTGAGATTTCGCAAAAAAACACCAAGGCCAAGAATCATGCAAGGAGTTCATAATCAAATCACAAGAAAACAAGGTAGCTCTGATACCACTGAAGGGTTTCTATGCAATCAATGAACACAAAAATACCTATGGTTCACATGCAACCCTAATATTGATCTATGTTTTCTTCTATGAAGATTAGAACTAAGAACCTAGAGGAAACAATTTAATTCTAAAGATGAATTAAGAAAACCAACCTTTGATCTTATGATCCTTTCAAGCAGCAGCAAAAGTATCCTGCCTCAAATGCAAGTCACACCCAAGGGATGGAAGAATCAGTCCAACAGAGTGACACAGAGAGAGAGATGGCGTGAAATATGAGGTGCCAGGGGGTTCCTTTTATAGCCTCCTAGGGTTACACCTGAAACCCTAAGGAGCCTCCAACTGGACAAGGCTTTAGACCACTTGGACCAGGCTTACCAAAACCCTAATTAGGGTTTCGCCAAACCCTGGAGGAGCCTCCAGGTTGGTGCCACTTTTGGTCCCTGGTTTTACCTGGCCAGTTATTCAACTATTGAATAAATGCCAAACCAGTCCCTGCACCTTTTAATTAATTAGTTTAATCTCTAAATTAAATCCAATTAATTCTAGATTAAATCTCAATTAATTAATATAGTTTCTAATTAATATATTAACACTTAAATATATTAATAAACCATATACTTAATTTCTATTGATTTATTGTACAATTAATAAATCAACTATTCTCTCTACTGAACTATATATCTATCCTCCATCTATGAGGGCAACCCAAATGGACTTTGCTTTTAATCATAAGATAAATACAATTATAAGTCATGGCTTAGACACCTAATCCAACACTTTATGTATCTAAGACCTCCTTTGGATCCATTAAGTCAGTTTAGAGAGTGAGTCAAGCTCTTTTTGGTTGTTGCATGTTTATTTTGGCTAGTGTGAGGCTTTTTGGACCTAGATATCGACCATTTACAGGCATGGTCATGTTTGAAAAGTTAGCATTTTTATGGATCTAGTGACTGTTTGGATGGGTCCTGGAAAGCTTAAGACATTGGCTTAATGGATTAAGAGTTTTAGGAAGAATTGGGCTGAACAGCATAGAGAGTGCCACTATCTATGGAGATAGCGATGCTATCTCTGTGAAATTGGGTTTTTGCGACATTTGGACTTAGCGACACTATCCTTAGGGGATAGCGGTGCTAAGTGAGGGTTGACTTTTATGTTGATTGTTAACTTTGACTTTAACTGTTGAATTTTTGACCAAGTTGACTTTTGGTCATACTTGAGAGATTCGGGGTACCGGTCTTGGAGGTTTATCCTACTTGGGATTTAGGAATTTCTAAGTAAAGTTTATCCTTATTAGGAGGTTTATGATGTCAAGATCCGAGGTTACTCGCGTAGAGTGTTGTCTAGCCTAAGGTTGCGGATCAGGTGAGTCTCCTCACCTTACTGAATGAATTATGGCATGATTGTTGTACTTGATATTACTGTTATTGATAAATGATTGCCGACGGATTGGGTAAGCCCGAGAGTCGATGAACGAATGATTGCCGACTGATCGGGGCAAGCCCGAGAGTTGAAGAATGAGTTGATAAACCCGAGGGCCGCTGCATGATAAATGACGATGCTTGACCAGTCGTACCTGGGCACCCGAGGATGTCGAGTGTGCTTTACGTGATGGATCATGTGGTATTTTGGGGAACTCACTAAGCCTTGTGCTTACTCTTTTACCATAATTGTTTTTCAGGTATTTGCTAGCTTGAGCTTGGAGCATGGCGCGACTGTATCGCAGTCGAGATTTTTGGGTATTTAAGTCTTCGACTGAATAATGTTGTAACCGTTTTGATGAACATAGTTTTAAATGTTTTTAAATTGCCAAGTTTGAATTAAATGGTTTTAATTTCGAACTCGTTTTATAATAAAAAAAAATTTACTCTGGAATTTGGGACATTACAAATATTCCTTCATCCTTATGGATATTGGATTCTGGTGCATCACATCATATGTCACCTCATTTGTCATATTTTGTTTCGTTTATCTTCTGGTTCAACAGTCTTTGTTATGTTTGCTAGTGTTATATTGATACTAGTAGAAGATGTTGATTCTGTTGCTACCCTAATTGATTTCTATTATATTCCCAAACTTTCCTTGAATCTTGATTTGGTCAATTAGCTATGTAAATATAGTTACCAGGTCTTCTTCTCTAACTGTTTTGTGTACATGATCCATGGTCATAGAGGGCGATTGGGATCAGTCGTAGGCTAGCGGAACTTTACATTGTAAGATTTACCTCAAAATTTGTGATGTTGTTGTCTCTAGTGTTGATTTATATTCTTTTCATTTGAGTCATTTGTCGTCTGATTTTTACCTTTGGCATTCTCGTATATGACATGTGTCAAAGTCATGTTTATAGTTTTTAGCCTCTACTACTGTAAAAGTTTATGCTTTATCGTTTCATAGAAGTGTTCTTTTCTCCCTTGATCTTATGCGTTCTAATGTGTGGGGGTCCATTCTCGATATCCGGGTTGCTAGATTTACTATGTTTCATTTATTAATGGTTATACTCAATATACTTGGGTTTATCTCTTTAAACACATGTCTAATTTCTACACCATATATAATAATTTCAGAGCCTTTGTCATAACCCAACAATCCATTGCCATAAAGTGCTTCCTGTGTAATTTAGGGGGTGAATATACGTCTAATGATTTTCCTCAGTTATTGGTATCTCATGCGTGTCCTTAGGTGCACCTTTTAATTCCACGACCTCTCGCTGAGCGGAATAAGTTATCTCCAAAGTCGAACTTGTGTGTATTTTTGGGATACAATATTAGTTAAAAAAGGGTATCAATGTTTTGATTCGGCAAGTCAGAAATTGTTTATGTCTTGAGATGCCACTTTTCTGGAGCAAATTACGTTCTTCTTCATTCCTAATTAGTCTCACGACAAGACATAATAAAATATTAGGGCTATTGATCCTTTCATTATTAACGGTGATGACACTCCATCTGATGCCCATGTTCATGATACTCCCACAGTTCTACACAACACTCCTTATTCATCTATGTTTGCAACCGCTCCTACACCTAGTGCGACTTTGAATCATTCGCCACCATGAAAGTCTACTCGTAATCGTAAATCCATCAAGCTCGTGAAGTTTTCATATTCCACTTATTCACTATTGTTTGCATATTTTATTGCCAATATACATCTTTTATCAGACTCATACATGTCATTTGACACTACTTCCACGTGGAAAGCATACAATTGGTTTTTGTTGGATATACAAAATCAATACCATGTTTGATGGATCTGTTGAGTGATATAAGGTCAGATTTGTTGAAAATGGTACTCACAAAAGTATGGTATGAATTATGAGGAGACTTTTGCTTCTGTTGCAAAAATGACGATTGTCCACATTCCGATTGAAGTGTCCTCAATTCCTCATTGAAAGATCTTCCAAATAGATGCCAATAATACATTCTTGAATGGTAATCTTCATGAGGAAGTCTATATGACTCCTCCCCCAGGTATTACTCTCCAGCCACGTGAAGTTTGTTAGCCTAGTAAAGCTCTATATGGTCTTAACAAGCTCCTCATGCTTGGTTTGAGAAATTCTGTATGATGATTAATTCTATTGGTTTTTAGTTCTAATAATCATGATTCAACTTTATTTGTTATATGCACGAGTGCAGGTCAGATTCTCCTATCTTTATATATGGATAACATGATTATTACCGATGATGACTGTGATGGTATAAAGTCTTTGAAGCATGATTTGCCTAACCGATTTGCTATGAAATACTTGGGCTTGCTGCGTTACTATTTGAGGATTGAGGCTCTCAATCTAAAAAAGGCTTATCTTAGACGAAGAACATATATGATCTGTTGGACGTACACAAATGTCTGACAATACGTTTATTAATACGCTTCTTGAAACTTATGCCTGATATTCTCTAAGAGATGGTGTCCTACTATCAATTTTGTCACTAGTCCTTGCACTGTTCATTAAGGAGTTGTTCTTCGTAATTTGATACATCTTCGTTGCATTCAAATCATGATGCTTGTGTTTCCTTTGACGTCTTCTCTTGAGCTGCGTGCTTATAGTGATGATGGTTGGGAAACAATCCTCAAGATTGCAAATCCATCATTTTTTAGATCTTTCTTGGAGATTCGTTGATCTCACGGAAAAGTAAGAATCAGAATGTTGTCTCCCAATCCTCTACAGAGTCCTAGTATCGGGCTATGGCTGTTACACTTGTGAGATTATTGTGCTACGTTGGCTTATTGTTGATATGGGCGTTGATACTTCCCAACCTTACCTCTTACACCATGACAAAAATGGTGTGATACAAATTGCAAAGAGTTCTGTTTTTCATGAGCGGATGAGATATATTGAGATTGATTGTCATTTCACTCGCCGTCATCTTCAGCTCGAGACCATCTATGTACTTCATGTTCCATTTGCTTTACATAATGCTGACATGTTTACAAGGCCCTTCCTGTTGATTTTATTTTATGTCTGACAAACTCTCAATGCTTATTGTTGTCACATTGTGAGTTTGAGAGAAGATGATAGCCTAATAAAGTTAACGGGCTCCTTTTGTGTTAAGATTTTATTTTGTTATTTAGCTAGGTTTACCCTAGATAGTTTTTCTATTTACAATTCTCTTTCTCGTTCATTGTAATTTTTTTTTTCAATAACAAACTCTAGCCGTATTTCCTCTAATTGGTTATTAATTGGGTTAATGATGCATAATGACAACCAATAATACAAATTTTACTCATTAGGTCACTAAAGTTTTAATTGCACCTAATAGGTCACTGAACTTTCAAATTTGGTTTTAGAATATCATTGTCTCCAATTTTAACCACCATTTTCTAGTTCCGACGACACATTCGTCTCCGCCGAACAGGCTCAGACCATTTTCCTCAACTCATCCACAGCTGTACCACCATGACCAAGTTCAAGGCCTATCTACAATCTCACCATTGTCATACCACCTCAACCACATCCCCACAACTCTCCACCTTTGATGCCTAATCTGCCTCCAACCACTATTCCTCTCTTCGTCATAGGGCAGCAACTAGTCACGTCTCCTCAAAGCGATTTTAACTGGGTATAACTGGTTAAAATCGAAGATAATGGTATTTTAAAACCAAAACAGAAAGTTCAGTGGCCTTTTGGGTGAAAAATTGAAAGTTTAGTGACCTATTAGATTCAATTAAAACTTCAATGACCTAATGAGTAAATTTTGATTTATTGGTTGCCATGATGGATCATTAACCCTTATTAATTCACATAATTCACAATAATCCTTTAATCAACACAAAAAAACATCCTTTAATCAACACAAAAAAACCATCGTAACCCTTAAAAATACTAGCTTGACTGCATGTGAAGATATCACCAAGAACACGTCTGATTTTTACAATAAGCAATCTCGGAGTGTAATTTCGACCCCTATTACGGTATTACCCCTCCCTCCCTCCTCCTCCTCCTCCTCCTCCAAGCATTCACGCTGAGCCCAAAGTCAACGTAGAATGAACGTATTTCCTTTTGTGTCTTGAATTAATATCTGACGAAACATACTACTACTCACGTATAAAAACGTATTCCTAGGGTCAAATTAATATTTGACTCGTCCTTATATGTTACCCTTAGTGGTAAGTAGATGAGAATCTATAAGTTAAATCTTAGGTTTATGATAAGTCATCAATTTTCTAACTTTAAAGACGTTATGATTTATCACTCTTATATTGGTCCGAGACCTGTCGATAACGAACGACGAGCATAATGTTTTATAATTTGACCAGCTCCTAAATATTTTGATGAAAGTCCAGAATTCCACTTGTTCCAACCAATCCATATCCATTCAAGATTACAATCATCAACCGTATCAACTTGGTGTGTAGGTTTCTTTATAAAAAGCTATGACGTCGAATGCCTACGAAATTTAATTCAACTGATATGGCAAGAATCCAACGTTAGGAAAAATTATAAAATATCTTAAAATATGAATACACCTTACTAAATTGAAGTAAAAAAAACATGTTGGCCCTAGGATATAAAACCCAACAGATTCCTCTGTCACTTTGTCTTCACTTGTTAGGCTGGGGGGAGTGGTCGGCGAGCCATCCCCCTCGCTAAACAGCTGGTTTGGCGAGTTCGTCGATATATTGGCGAGGAATCCATCGGCGAAGGCGAAGGCGAGGGTGGCGGTGTGGTTTGGCGAGGCTTCAGCGAGAGTTTTGGCGAGAGTTTGGCGAGGCTTCAGCGAGAGTTTGGCGAGGGTTTGGCGAGGCCACTCCCTCCAGCCTTATCGCGGTTATTGAGTTAAAGTAGTATGCTTTCATCATAAGGGCCCCTCTAAAGCAAGGTTTATATGGCCTTAGATAACATATTAAATACTTAAAGCATATTAGATATGGAAAGGGACATGAACATTTTATTATTTATTTTTTTAAAATTAGTTAATATTTTAAATACGACGTTTGGGTATACAAGTAATTTGATGAAAACTATTTTTGTTGTAATCGCATATTGGTGCTTCTCCTTGCAACTAATACCGCGAAATTAGGCATAAGCTCGGATACGGAACCGAACCGACTCGAGAAAAAACCGAACCGAAAAACCTTGGACATAAGAACCGAAACCGCACCATGCAATTCCTTATCAGTTCCAGAAACCTCACCTTATTATATATTATAATTTAGGAGGCTCGGGTCGGTCCGTATAATCGGAACCGAGGAACCGAAAATACCCATTTGAGGAACCGAGAACTGTGCATTATTATGTATTAGGAGGTCCAGGTTCATATCCGAGCCTCGATTTTCAAGGTCCAAAAACCTCATCCCAACTCAAAACACTCTTTCAAAGACAACTGATTCAACATATATTTTTAATATTATATGTTGTTTTAAGTTCATTTTAAATGATTAACTAACAATTAAATGCTTGCATAGAGATATATATGAGCAAAAAGTAAATATTTTTAGAGTATATTATAAAACGCTCCTTGTGGTTCCAATTATTTTTCCAATGATGGTGTATTAATGGTGGATTTTATTGTGGTTTTGGTCACTGTAAATGACTAAAATATATTATTATTATTATTATTATTAGTAGTAGTATGTATTTAAATTAATTCTAAAATTGAACTTAAATATATAGGTCGACCATGAGCAACCCCCCTCCCCCCCCCCCCCCCCCCCCCCCCCCCAACACACACACACACACCGCGCCTCTCTCTTTTATCAGTTGTAGATGATTCGACCCAAAACATAACCCCCCTTCTTCCACCTCCCTACACCATCCCCTTTATTTGCCCCCTATCAATTGTCCTCATCACCTTCACCACTTCTATCTTCTTCCCCACTTTGTCTCAACGTTTATCTTCTTCCCCACTTTGTCTCAACGTTCCCCTCTGCATAAGAAACACCCATATTGAAAGTGGGATATATAAATCAACAAGATTGAACATAACTGTGGGCATACTGAGAGGTCGTGTGCTCCTCCATAGCCAAGAGAACATAATCCATGGAAACCTAACTCCAAGCAACGTGCTACTCGACAAGGCCTACAACTTTACATAGACGCGAATTTAAAAATATTTTGAGAGCTTTTATCTTTTCACTTTGAGAAAAAGTTGGAATTAAAAAAAAAACTTTGTTTGGGAGTTTGAGTTTAAAACTTTTACTTTATAACAAAAAAACTCCTAATGCAAAAATTATTTCAAGTAGCTTTTAGAGTTTTTAGTTTTCGCCTTTATGAACTTTTAGTATTAGATTTTGTGTAATTTTCACATTTAAAAGCTTAGAGCTACTTTTGTCAAATACTGATACACAAATAAAAGTTATAGATTCCAACTAATAGTTATCCATCTAGTTTTACCAAATATCCTTCACACACATTTGTTGCATGGATTTTACGGACTGAATGAATGATTCCTTTAATTCGTGTTTGATTGGCATAATCGATGAATATCGAAATTCATGTTTGAATGATTTGATCATTAACTATTTCGGGATCAAAAGATTTAAATTTCATTTCTCTACATCTATTAAAGCAAATATATTTATACTTTAAAGAACCAAATACCATTCTTTCATAAAAAAAATATTAAATTCTGTAACCGATGTTGGTTCTCCATTCATCACTCGCTACTTACCTAATGTTTTTGTTTATAGATGTTTTTTTTTCTTTAAATTTAATATATCATTACTATTAATATTTCCTTTATTTTGTTTTTTTTAAATGTCAAGAGGTTCCATGGAACATATTTGTATCATATCTTTGATTTGCAATTAAGTGTGAAATGTAACAAGAATTTATCGAAAGACTTCAATAAGTAAGTTGCAATTTTTGTTAGATGACGATTATATTGTTGGTTTTAAAACCAAATAAAGGTTACAAAAGTTTAAAATAAATAAATAGAGAGTATTTTGGTCCTTTTGTATAATTTGTGTTTAAGTTGATTACGGATATAATAAGTTAATGAAACATAATTTCTTTAAATTTCATGTCAACCAAACATACAACGGATATTAACTCATTCAGATTCCTATTCATCTAAAATTCAAATACTTCCCTAGGCTTTACCACGGACCGATTTGGTCATATAACGTTTTTGCATTTATAGTCCCAAATAGATTATTTTACTTCATTCGGTCCAAAATGTGCCATTATGGCATTAACAGAAGTTTTGTTTAGTGCTATCATTGAAACAAGTGAGGTTTTCGAGTTTTTTCATCACCTTTATCTCCAATGGCAATAGTATTTTTAATGGGACCGTCTTTTTGGATCCGTGGTTGATCGCTTTTAGACCTCATTTTAGATTCATTCTCTTAAATTCAGTTTGGCTTTCAAATCGAACCAATCTAGTTAATGTGGTCCTAACTACTTTCTATTCGGGATAATATTTAGAGGAACGTTATTTTTCATCACGATAACATTTCGGCTCTTATTCAATATTATGTGGATTTTGAGCTAATTCTAAGGCTGTTTGGTATGCCAAGGACGCACAATGCGTCCTGCTGAGGTGACCCAAAGACGCCACCGGAACGCAGTCAAACACCCCCCCCCTCCCCGATTCATTCACGTTCCCAGGAGCATATACCGAGACATGAGGGGAGGAGGGTTGAAACCATTGGCTGCTCCCCAATGGCGTATCTACGTTTTCTATAAGGGTGTCCATGGACACCCTTGGTTTTGAAAATCTTTTTATATATTATGTTACAACTTTCAATGGACACCTATTGGAAATATGGATGGACACATGTGATTGTGAGGAGTATAAGAAAGAGCTTGAGATTGCATTAGAACTTTTATCCATCTAATATATTACGAGGTTAAAAAATATTAAAAAAATCCATTTTAGAAAGATTATAATTTATTTAAAAAAATCCATTTTAGAAAGATTATAAAATATAAACAAACATAATATCTAATATGAGAAAAAAATAGAAGGGTGATAAATGCAAGAAAAAAAAACATAACAAATCGTATTATAGTTATGACTATATATAACGTAGATAACTTTATTAGAACCCGACCCGATAACAAAAAATTTTAACACTTGTATTTGTCTTTTCATTCAAGTTGGACACGCGTGGGTTTGAATCCTAGATTCGCCACTGCTGCTCCCATCTCCTTCTTCTCGTTCTCTCCGTCCCCATACTCCTTAACTTAATGGTTGTAAGATAACAGTCTGTCATTTTAGACCACTATGCAAATTATATGACATTTTTATACGATAATTCAAGATAACCTTATCAATAACAAAGCAAATAAAAATTCTCAAAAACAATTATTGAAAAAAAAATCCAAGTTGATTTTGCAACAAACCTAATGTCGTTCCTAGCCAATCATGAACTTGAATGGAAACCCTGGTTATGCATCACTCTCATAAAAGTATAATATAATAATGTAACCGACGGTCCTACAACCAATACTTTTGGTCCTGATCTTTTTAGGCCTAGTCTTGATCTATGCAGTTATCTCGGTCATAAACCTTATAGCGGTCACCTAGCAAGATTTGATTTAGCGTTTATCGTGGTGGTATAGCGGTGGTATAGCGGGGGTTTTTTTTGTTACTTTTAGACTATTAATACTACGTAGAATTAATATCACAAAAAGTTGCATAAAAATGTCACATAAAACATAGATAGTATTCTAATATGAAAGTGTCAACGTGTCAAACATAAATCTAATCGCAATCCATGGGTTCGGCATCCGAGTCAACATCGTTTAATGCATTCACATCTTCTGAAAAGTAAATCTCGGCAAATCTCGGCAAATCTCGGACATTATCTCGGCAAATCTCGGCAAATCTCGGCAAATCTCGGCGAGATTCTCGCTGGCGAGATTACTGAGCGAGATTTTGATTTTTATCTCGGCCTAAGCCCGAGAAACGCTATCTCGGCGCTATCTCGGCGCTATCTCCCGAGATTGACTGCATAGGTCTTGATCCAATATTACGATCGACCTCCGAATTCAGTTATTTTGTTCATCTTTATAAAGTTAAACATATAGCATGGTCCCTTGTGTATATGTGGTGAGGGCAATCCAAGATTTGCAAATCAAAAAAGGGGCCATTGGTGCAGAATAATGGTAGATTTTGTCTTACAAAAACTTTGGGAATTATGACAATGAATGTTATAACTAATAAATATAAAATATACCTTGGAATATATAATGTATTTTTGGAAGTTTATAATATATATTTTTGTAAGCCTATTACACATTGTTCAATTTCAATATAAAGATGCAATATGAAAGAAAAAAATAAATTAAAATTGACATGTCATGATTAAAGTTATGACGAAGTCAACATTCAGAATTTAGAACGTATTCATAATATTCATTAAACTTTTTTGTTATATATATATATATATATATATATATATATATATATATATATATATATATATATATATATATATATATATATATATATATATATATATATATATATATATATATATTATTTTTGATTCATCTAGTGATTCATTTTGGTGATTCGTCAAAAAACCAAGTAAATAAAAAACTTCTTACCTTCTTACCATAATTTTACTTCTTATTTGATCATTCTTCTATATATATATATATATATATATACTAAATTTGAAGTAATTAAAACAAGATTAACAATAATTAAACTAAAACTTTGTAAAAGAACAAGAGACTTGGAGATAATTTGAACACTTTAGAAGATGTATTCAAATTGGTGTGTCTTCATCCTTTACATCAAGTGGTATTTATACTACAAATTACACTATTCATGTATAATCAAATAGTTATAAATAGTAAGATGATTTATCTAGAGTTGAAAAATGATCATCCACTTGGCTCCATTGCACATTATCTACTAGATGTAATAATTATAACACTCCCCCTTGGATGGAAAATTTCAAACTTGAGTTCAACTTTGACTTACTGCCTCATTAAAAACCTTGCTAAAGAAAACTATTGGGAAAAAACTTTAGCGAAGGAAAAAAGAGTGCAGTGTACAGTTGACTCCCCCTCATTTAGACAATTGTTACTTTATATGTTGTGTACATGTCACATTCTGATGTTATGGACATGTTTTTTGAAGATTGTAGTAGGAAGTGCCTTTGTGAAGATATCTGCTGCATTGTTGCTAGATTGAACATATTTTATTTCAACTTGATGGTTCTTTATAAGCTCTTCAGGGTACTTGAAGAATTTTGGAGGTATATGTTTTGTCTTGTCACTTTTGAGGTATCCTTCTTTCATATGAGTAACACATATTGCATTATCTTCATATATTGAAGTTGGAGCTTTATCTTTTTCTAGTCCACATGAAGTCAAGATGAGATATGTCATCGATCTTAACCATGTAAATTCTCTACTAGCTTCATTTAGTGTAATTACTTCAGCATGATTTGAGGATGTGGCAACAAGTGTTTGCTTTTGAGAACGCCAAGAAATTTCAGTACCCCCGTTCATGAATACGTATCCAGTTTGAGACTTAGCTTTATGAGGATCTGACAAATAGCCTGCATCTGCATAACCAACCAGACCTTGTTTTGAATTGTTAGGATAAAATAACCCCAAATCAGTAGTTCCTCGAAGGTATTGAAAAATGTGCTTGATCCCTTTCTAATGTCTTTTTGTCAGAGATGAACTAAATCTTGCTAGCAAGTTTACAATAAAAGAAATGTTAGGTCTGGTACACTTTGTAAGATACATTAGAGCCCCAATTGCATTAAGATATGGTACTTCTGGACCAAGAACTTCTTCATTTTCTTCGCATGGGCGAAATGGGTCTTTGTCAATATTTAATGATCTAACAACTATTTGAGTGCTTAAAGAGTTGTCTTTGTCCATATTGAAACATTTCAAGACTTTTTCTGTATAATTTGACTGATGCACAAGTATTCTATTAGGCATATGCTCAATTTGCAGACCAAGGAAATACTTGGTTTTTTTAGGGTCTTTCATTTCAAATTCTTTCTTTAAAAGTTCAATCACTTCAAGGATCTCTTTATTTGTTCCAATGATTTTTAGATCATCAACATAGACAACTATGATTATGTATCCGGATGTTGTTTTCTTAATAAATACGCAAGGACAAACCATGTTATTTTATAACCTTTACTTATCAAATAATCGCTTAAACGGTTGTACCACTTGCGTCCAGATTGCTTTAAACCATACAAAAATCTTTGTAGTTTTATAGAATACATTTCTTTGGGTTTTGCACTCAATGATTCAGGCATTTTAAATCCTTCAGGTATTTTCATATAAATATCACTATCAAGTGATCCATATAAGTAAGCTGTAACAACATCCATAAGACACATCTCTAGATTTTTAGATATTGCTAGGCTTATTAAATACCTAAAAGTGGTTGCATCCATAACCGGGGAATATGTTTCCTCATAATCAATTCCAGGTATTTGAGAGAAACCTTGAGCTAGAAGTCTAGCTTTGTATCTTTCAATTTCGTCTTTCTCATTTCTTTTTCGCACGAAGATCCATTTATACCCTAAAGGTTTCACATCTCTAGGTGTGAGAATTACAAGTCCAAAAACCTTTCTTTTATTAAGAGAAGTTAGTTCAACTTGCATAGCCTCTTTCCATTAAATCCAGTCATGTCTATTTTGACAATCCATGACAAACTGTGGTTCAGGATCATCGTTCATAATATCAAATGCAACAGAATAACAAAACATTTCATTTATATGATCAGTTTCACTTTGGTCATATATTATATTTGTATGACCATAATGTATTGCAATTTCTTTATCATTTATTTCCTTTCTTGGGAAACTCATGATATTTCGTGTTTCTTCATGAACACATTCCATGTGATCAAGTGCATTTTTTGCTCCTCTTCTTTTTCGAGGATTCTAATCCTTAGAACCAAATGGTCTTCCACGCTTCAGGCGTATTTTAGAATCTTGAGTAACTCTATCATTAGATTGTCCATCTGGAATATCAATTCGAGCTAGAGCATTAACAACTGGTATATATGATTTAGTCACCCTTTTTGTATCAGTAAATGCATCAGGTACTTGATTTGCCATTTCTTGGAAATGCATTATCTTTTAAACTTCTGTTTCACATTGTTTTGTGTAAGGATCAAGATATGACAAGGAAGGTTCATGCCACGAACCATCCTTTTCTTGGCTTTTCTTTTCTCCCATAGTGATGGGAAAACTGCTTCATCGGATTGGCAATCAGCAAGACATGCTGTAAAAACATCACATGTCAAAGGTTCAAGATACCTTATGATAGAAATTGTTTCATATCCAACATATATTCCTAACCTTATTTGAGGACCCATTTTTGTACGTTGTGGTGGTGCAATAGGAACATATACTGCACACCCAAAAATTCCGAGATGAGAAATATTTGG